>CM024590.1:39128809-39395376 GCA_014182565.1 Eucalyptus marginata | reverse complement strand
ATTCGATCATTTGATTGTCAATAATCACGTGTTAGACGTCGCGATTTTTTTTTTTTTTTGGCCCTCTGAATTTTTATTCCACTTCTGATGCCGGTGGGTACGAAAGATGGTGGTTACATATATAATAAACCCGTTCTTTTTTCTTTTTCTTATAAGATGATGAAGACACGACATGAAAATATATTGAATCGATGGATACGCATTAAATAATAAATTCATTTTTGATTCGGCACATTAAATATTAGCTATCGAAATGCCATGATACCACTTTGAATCCGTCGGTTGTTGGGCATGGTTTTTTCAATTTTCTTATGATCTATATGCAATAGCGTGCGGCTGTTGACGAGTTGACCATTCTTTGGAGGCGAAATTAAAGGTAAGTTGTTCTAGTAAATAACTAGCGAAATGATATTGGGTTTCTAATCTTCGGGGAGAGCTTAGTTAAACATTGAAGAGGGTGAAACAACTTAAACACGATTTCAGTTATTGAAAATGGTAAATGTCGAGTGACCAAAATTAAAGAATATTTAGGTACTTTATGTCGCTCAGATCAATAGAATAACATGAAGGCTACTTATTTCAAATTTGAATGTTGAAAGTAATTGGTGGGGTCGCGAAATGCTAGAGTAATTCATGTTCGCTCCCCCTCACGTACAGATATACAAATTTGATTCAATTATGAATACACTGCAATTAGCATTAATTTTGGAGGAGGGAGCTGCTAAATAATCTTACTTTGCTAGCCTTATATCTGCTCATAATTAGACGCCTCTAATGCTCTAACACACACACACACAAATTAGCTCTAATCTCAATTTTATCACAATTTTTTTTTGTAACGTAAAAAATCCCTAACTTTAGACCTAGTTACAATTTTATCATAAACTATCATATTCATCTTGTTTCTCGTATGCAAGCCCATTGCATCGATGAATTCAATGAGAGAGACACACACATCATTACGACGTCATGAGGCGGAGGGCCGAAACTATGATATTTTAGCTAAATTGACCTTATTATTTAAGGGAAATTGTGACCATTCTATCGATCTTAAATTATTATTCTTTCGTTTTGTTTGACCAGGCAATATCAATATGTCATGACCAAATGAAAATGCTTTACATATAAGGGATTGCTCTCATAATGTACACATATTCAAGTGAATATCGATAGGAGCTTAAGATGGCATCCGGTTCTTAAATGGAGGATTCATGGATTTATCAGGCAATACGAACCTTCTTCATATTTGCTTTTAAATTAGCACTCTTGCCATTAGCTTTGGTGAACTCGACCAACCTAATGGAAAAGCACATAATTATTCCTTGCAAAATGACATTGATCTTTCTTGTTTATGGTAAAATTGTGACTGGATCTAAAATTTGGAGTCTTTTGTAGGATAAAAAAAGCCTACGGTAGAATTAAGATTAGACTTGAAGTTGGGGTTTTTATAGGACAAAAAATAGTTTATGGTAGAATTGAGTTAAAAATTAAGGGTTTTTTATGGATAAAAAAAGTTTTAAATAGAATTGAGATTGGAAATTAAAGCTGGGGAGCCTTTTTGGGTAATAAGCCGTCTCTGGTGAAGGTGGAATTCATCATGAATACGTTCAGTGTCAACATCGTGTACCGCAGTTGGAAATGAAATGGGAATTGAAAGATCAGAATGGCACGTCGACTTTCCACCTTTTGCAAAGTCCCCCTTAATTGCAGATCTTCCGGCTCTAGGGATCTCGATTTCCTTATTAAGATAATGGCACGTGTGCTGCTTTTTGCCCAAATCGGCGTCTGCTCTCATTTCATCATTATGAGATTTCTTGGGCACAACGCCCTTGACCGACATCATACAAAATTATAATTAAATTTTATAAAGAATCTCTACTATACCGATGATTTGTTTCATACAAGCTTTTCCGAAAATCTTGCGAGAACTTACCTTGCACATTTTTTTCCTTTTGGTTAATATCGTGTGCAGATCTTTTTTACATTTACCTGAGTTCTAAAAGCTAGTCTGGTGTTATATTTTACTTTTTTGTTCTATTATTACTTCATTAGCAAGACGGTTGCAAATATCTTCAATAGAGATAGAGAAAATGACATAAGCAGCAATGAACTCTAGTTCAATATACAATATTGTTCTTAGACTTTTCATTTGTTTAATGCGATTCCCTAAATTTTGGTTCATTATTCAATATTATTCGTGAACTTTTAAATATTTTCATATAATTTAAGGACTACATTAAATATTTAATTATAATTCATGGATTACATTGAACAAGTTAAAAGTTTATGGACGACCTCGAATCAAAGTTTAAAAACACATTGCACAAATTAAAGCTCAAGGACAATATTGTTCATTGGATCAAAATTCAAATATCACTCATGCTATTATCAACAAAATATAAATGTTCTATCGGTTTTCTCCAAGGGCAGCATACGCGAAATTTCAATTTATTTTATTTTACTATTTTGCATAGAACGAACCTTTTACTATCGTTGCTAATTGTTATTGGGTGGAGGATAGAAACACAGGGTACAAGCTCCAGTGGCATAGAATAGCTTTAGCATTCCCGTGAAAATGGCATTCAATATCTTTCCTTCTTCATGACCAACATTTTCATGCGAAGAATTCTCCTCAATTCATCACTTTTCCTAATTTTTAAGCACACAACACAATTGAGTCATAAATTTTTCAAGCAGCTCCTAAAATTTTGCTGCAAAATACATTGAGTCAGGATGTGACCTATAGGCAATTTTAGGTATTGCTCGTTGAGAGGGCTTAACGGCATTTTTTTTTTTTTTTTTCAAAAGTTTGACACTTAATCGAAGCAGTTGAAACGTTTATTAGTCAATTGCATTTCATATACGAGATTCATGACTTCTAATGCTTTTTTCCTGACTGGGCAAACGTTTGCAACGTTATGGTATAAATTAATAATAATACTTTCTCTTAAATCTCAACAATTACTTTATGCGTGCAAAGTTCCACACTTCCGATTAGGTTATCATTTCAACGCGTTGATTGATCCCTCTCATCTCTTCTCGGATCCATTGAATCGAGAGCATGGGCAGAACTTCAAGTCTTTTGGCTCTTTTGACTTTGATTTTTGGGTATTATCTTTCGGTGGGTACGGCCACGACTCCTTTGTATTCTCATCATATTCAAAACCCATGATGCCACGAGATCCATCTCGGTCGGCGCACCGGACCCGCCTGCACGTCAGAATGCTCCATCGGATCGATTTGTGTGCGGAAAAGGAAGAAATGATAAGCACAAGACTACCGCTTTCATATCAAGTGGGGCTCCTTTTATGTCGGGTCAATCATTCACTATTTGCTTTTTATTTTTCGTCCTCTTTGGCCCATCATCTGAATCATACCTCGAGGCTGTGTCAGGTTTCACTCGTGCAACACGGGGCCAAAAAATTAAAATAAAAACCACTCTATACTTTTCTTTGCGAATCATAGTTCGTGTGTAGATAATTCATATATGAGTGGGGAAGGCATCGCGAGGATCAGGCAGGGGGAATTAACCATATTTGGTGAAATTTCCCTCCTGGTTATCATTACCCCAACGGTTAACTCCGATAAACGACTTAGTTTAAGGTCATGAGTTGGACCCAGTCTTACGGGGAATTCCCCAACCACTATATTTTTCTTGGCGTGGGAGCTGCCAATACCCCTGTTAGTTTAACCTCGCCGGGTTACCCCAAAAAGGTTGAGGGTTCTTACAGCAACCAATTCTTGTTACTAAGGGGTCCTTTACCCTGTCCTTAGGTAGCGAGTTTAAGGTCATCTAAGGACCATGTGGTCAATCATTCACTATTTGCTTTTTTTGTTTTCGTCCTCTTTGGCCCATCATCTGAATCATACCACGAGGCTACGTCAGGTTTCACTCGTGCAACACGGGGCCAAAAAATTAAAATAAAAACCACTCTATGCTTTTCTTTGCTAATCATAGTTCGTGTGTAGATAGTTCATATATGAGTGGGGAAGGCATCGCGAGGATCAGGCAGGGGGAATTAACCATATTTGGTGAAATTTCCCCTCTAGTTATCATTACCCCATTTTACGTTTGGGGTTGACTCCGATAAACGACTCAGTTTAAGGTCATGAGTTGGACTCAGTCTTACGGGGAATTCCCCAGCCACTACATTTTTCTTGGCGTGGGAGCTGCTAATACCCCGGTTAGTTTAACCTCGCCGGGGCACCCCAAAGAGGGGTCGAGGGGTTGCTTAGGGCAACCAATTCTTGTTACCTAAGGGGGGTCCCTTACCCTTATCCTTAGGTAGCAGTTTAAAGTCATGCTAAGGACCATGTCGGGCCAATCATTCACTATTTGCTTTTTGTTTTTCGTCCTCTTTGGCCCATCATCTGAATCATACCACGAGGTTGCGTCGGGTTTCACTCGTGCAACATGGGGCCAAAAAATAAAAATAAAAATCACTATATGCTTTTCTTTGCGAATCATAGTTCATGTGTAGATAGTTCATATATGTGGGATGCGCTGGCTGCTGACATTGTCAAATTTGAACAGAGAAGAGTGAAAAGCGAAAGAGGGACGAATCTGCCGTTTGGCTGATTAGTTTCAAATGATCCTTGAGGTTGGTTGGGCCAGTCAAATGAGTGGGGTCAAGTGGAAAATTGTCATACCCAAATTAATATACATAACTCATTTTGAATCATTTCAATGCAATAAAAATTTAGTAACTCATATATGACTTGACTCATACTCAATTCATATCAGATCCGACTCATATTGTTTGTAATCGTCTATATTTAACTCATTCTAGAAAAATTCATATTCAAATTGAGGTAAGAGTGTAGAGTCGAGTGAGAGAGAGTTATATAGCTATATTAGGTTTAAGTAAATTATTAACCAACAAAATACCCATATTATTTTGGACTTATCATTATAAGTCAATTTATGAGTCATTTACTGATATAATTTACCTATATAACAATTCGGTCCATTATATATATAGGTTAAAAAATGGGTTAATAACCCATTTTAATAGGTCTAGTTGAGATGATAGTTGAGACAATGATTTTATGCAATAGAGCACCTATGGAGTCATCACTTGTATTTTTTTTTTAAAAATAAGCTATTATTGTTAACGAGTGAATTACTCTTAACATAGGCTACTTGTCTTATGCTAGTGAGCACATTCACGTCAAAAAGCATCTCCAACTCTGATCATGAGAGCCTAAAATGGGAAAAATTGTCTTAAAAGTACTAAATCTATTGTAATTTTGTCAATTTAGTGTTGCAACTTTCGATTTTGCCAATTAAATTTTAAACTTTTGATAATTTGTCAATTGAGTCGTTCTAACCAATTTCAACTAGAAATTACTGAAGTGCACGCTAACCATCTTATAAGGCATGGCCAGCGCCAAAGGTAACATGTTTTTAATAATTTTTTAAATTTTTTGGTTTTTTTCTTTCCTTCTTTTTCTTTTTCTTTTTATCTTTTTTTTCTACATTGAAGGCCAACGTGGGTCACCGACTCTAGGTGAGGGTCGCCACGCCCTCATTTTGGCTGTTGAGGGCCTGGGCGAGGGCCGCGACACCTCGCTGCCAAATTGAAGGTGTGAGCCCTTACCTGTGCTTTGCAGGCGCAGTTGATCTCCCTTTAGGGCTCCTTCACTCATGCGTATCTTCTGTTGCTTCATGTTCAAAACTTGGTTTGTTTCTGTTCGCGAGTCGCTTAACTCCTATTGCACTGGATATGGCCTAGTCTCACCATGTTCTCGAACAAGTGCAGCTGGATAGAACTTTTGGCAAGTTATCGTACCGTCCTCATACCCCTCTATTTTTGTAATTCCTTTTTCTTAATAAAACTCTGTAACTTATGGTTTGGGCCATTAGTTGCTCAGCGCTAGTGTTGGTTGATTCCTTTTCCCGCTGATTTTGCAGTGATTCGATGGCAAGGATGTGGTTTCAGATTATTATTTATGTGTTTAAAGTGGTTCATTAAATTGCATTAAATATTTTCTGCTGACGATGGGGGAGGGATGCGGCTTGATTAGACTTGTAAAAATGGGCCTGAAACCCATTTATTAACACATATATGATGAATTGAGTTGTTATATGAATTGGTTATTTTGGGCCCGTTTGGTTCGGCTTTTGGGGAATGCATTTGCATACCTTTGGGTGATGGAGGGTTTTCTGAAATGCAAATATCGTTTGGTAAAATTTACGGTGAGATACAACTTTGGCCAAAATACCGTTTGGTAAAATTTGCATATGTAAATGACTTTTATTAAATTAAAAAAAAAAAAAAAATTTCTATTTTCTTTTTGAAGTCGGGCTGCCAGACACGGCCCAGGATCCGTGGCTTGGATGGCGGATCGGCCGCCCTGGGTCGCGCGACCTCAGGTGACCGTCGCGACCTCGGCGGCCGTCGCCTGGGTCGGGCGACCTTAGGCGCCGCACGGGTCACGCGGTCGGGCGACGACCGCTGGGTCACGCAACCCAGGCGTCGCGAGCTCCGGCAGCGGTCGCCATGGGGTCGGGCGACCCTCGGGCGGCGGTCGGGGCGACGAGCCGCTGCGCGCGACCCTTTGGCCGGCGGTTGTCGGCCTCCGATCGGCTTCTCCACCGGCTACATGAACAGTGATGAACAGTACAACTTGCATTTCGAAAATGCAAGTTGCCAATGGACCCCTACCCCTCCATTCCCCCAAAGTCCTCAAAAAATTGAACCAAACACTACTTGCATTTGCCCAAACCCTTTAGAATCCCAAAGCCCCTTCCTAATGTTGAACCAAACAAGGCCTTTGAGTAAATGGATCATAAACGAGATTAAACATAATATAAGTTTTAAATTGGTCATAAATAAATGGATTTACAACTTATATAGGACTCAAAACTTTTATGACTCTCTTCATTCTCTCGCTTTCACTTTATCTCACCCTCACTCACTCCACACTCTTATTTCAATTTGGTTATGAGTTTTCCTACATTGGATTAAATATGAAAGTATTGTAATAATATGGGTTGTATCAAGTATAGGTTGATAATGATTGAGTTGGGTTGAATCAATAGATTTGCATTACAAATAAATAGGTTATAAATAGATTAACAGGTTTTTGGGTCAGACCATTTATGACTAAACCCAAACTTGACCCAATCCACTTATTTGACAAGTCTAAGCATGATGGAGAGTCCATCTCTGAGCTCGTAGTGATGGAACGAGGACCAATGAGGGGATTCCAAGAGAGAGCTGCTTGACAAATCCTTTAAAAAATGGCAGGTATGGATGTGGCGCTTCTTACGCTTGATTGAATGCTACTATATGAGTGAATTAATGCTTCAAAACATACGATACGAGGGAGCGTACCAGTAGTAATCGAGGGCACAGAATGCTTATTCATCTGCTATGGTTATCAATGCAGCACCTCTTGCGCTTAATCGAAATGCCCGGTATTAGTCAATTGATTCTAGCTTTCTTCATAATCCAAGCACTCAACTTTGGTACCCCAACACTCTGATTCCCATTGTTGAAGATATGCAAGTGGGTTCCATCTTCCACCGCCAATACAGGGTAAACCCTAGCTGTGATGCAACTCTTCCCTCCACCACCAAAGCTCTCCACGATAGAATGATCAATCTGTTAAAAGGCAGAAAGCTTTTAAAGAATGCAAAAAAGGGAGAAAACGGAGTGAGCCAAAGTGCAAGGAGATAGAGACATTTATCTAATCATTATCTAAAACAGAATGGGGACAAACCAAATTTGGTCTGAATCTGGCCAAATTTGGTCTGTGGAATCTCGATGGAGACATCATCACTATGGGGTTATACTTTACAACTTATAACTCATTAGCTTATGAATATAATGAAGAGATTAACCAGATTTGATATGCAGAAAGAATTTCCGAGTCTTGATTGGACACAAATGAAGTGTTCATATCTATTGAACTCACCAAGGTCCTCAACGACAGCTTCTCTTGAAGAGGGTCCACATCCAGAAATGCTCCATAAGTGGTCTTATCATTGCTATGGTTTAGGGATGATCTGAAAATAGAAATAAAAATAGACAAAAAAGCAGAAAAGAAATATCAGAAACTTTTTGGGGATTAGTGGGTGGGATACATGCCCTTGAGATAAAGATATAAATTAGAGAGATGGAGGTTGGACCTGCTCTGGTCACTACACATGAGGACGACGTATTTGTTTTGGCCTTTGAAAATTCTGAAGAAAACTGCTGTGTATTCTTGCAAGCCTTTTGAAGCCATGACCAGTAATCCAAATGGTCCAAGACTACCTTTAACTAAAGCACCCTTTCGGCTACAAAGCATTTGTGGGTCGGTCCAAGTTGGGTCTAACAAGTCTGCCTTCTCGAGCTCTTTTACGTTAAACGAGACCTCTACGTCCGCCTGCAAATGAAAGGAGATTAGAGGTGTTAAAATGGGTCATAGACCCATATATGACCTATTTAAATCATAAATGAGTCATATATGAGTCACTTGTTTTTGACAAAAAGTAGTTAAATGGGTTTCACAATTAAAGGTTTAAGATAGGTGGGTTTTAAGTGGGTTTTAAATGGGTTGGGTTGAGAACCCATTTTCAAAAAAACTTTGTAATCTCTCTCTTCTCTCTTTAACTTTATAAAAATATTTTTTAATAAAAATCGAAATTATAATTTTTCTTTTCTTTTTCTTTCCTTTTTTTCTTTTTTTTTTTTCTTTCTCCTTCCTCCTTTTGGTCGCCGGCAAAATGGCTGCGGCCGGCCGGGCGAGCCTCGAAAATATTTGGTGAGCCTCGAGCTCGCCGGCGTCGGGCGAGGCTCGAGCCTCACCGGCCCGGCAAGGGGCAAGCTCGAGCTCGCCCAAGGCTCGCCGGATCAGCGGCGAGGCGGAGGCCGTGATGTCCGGCGAGGCTCTTGCCCTGGCCGATCTAGCGAGACTCGAGCTTACGTGGCCGGTTCACTGTCGTCGTGGCCGGCGGCCTGCCAAAGAAGAAGAAAAAGAAAAGTATATTTTAAAAATAAAATAAAAATAATTAAAATTTTAATTTTTAAAAAATAAAAAATAATTAAAATTCGATTTTTTAAAATATTATTTTAAAAATTATAAAAATTGTCCATTAAATTTGTGTTGTATAAAACTATTTTAGCAATACAATTTTTAAAAAAATAATATATATAAGAAATAAACTTGGAATTATTTTAGTAATATAATCTTTAAAAAAAAAAAACATAGGAATAAGTTTTTTCTAAATTTAGTTAATATGAAAATATTTTATTAATATGGGTTGGGTATGGGTTGGGTATGGTTTAGGTCGGGTATGGGTCGGAAAATTTAAAGATAAATGGGTCATAAATGTTTTTCACTTTTCAAAAGTGACCCGACCCAAACATTTTCGGCTCTAAAAGGAGATTGAAGGGACCACACCTTTTTATCGTATCCTAGAAAAGAGTTACCCATAACCTTTCGCATTATTTCCTTTTCCTTGTCACCAAATAAGAGGGAAAGGTCCGCCAAAGTGCGGTGTCATAAAACACGGAATAGATTTCCTGTGAAAAGGAACTTTTCTTAATGTGGCAGTAATTTTTTTTTTTATGTGTCAAGTGATTTGGTGTTGCTAACTTACGTTATAGAGTAAATAAGTGCCGATTCAATGAATTTACTGAGAACCATAGAAAAACTAGCTGATATTCATATGGTTGAAAATACTTCGAACATGGATAAGTTATTATCTTGAAGTAGATTTCGAGGTCGTCGAAGAAAAACCAAGAAAACCTATGAAGAAAAGGCCCATAGAGAAGCACCACAAGCGAAACGTTGGGTACTTACTCTTATTGAAAAATTGGAAATAAAAGAGTTTGGAGTTGTGGTTGGTCTGTGGCTCAAATGAAACCCTTGAACATGCCTGATGGAAATGTGACCAGAAAAGCTCACCTGTGCAGCTGTAGTACCAAACACTTCAAGAACTGTTCGTCCCTTAATCAATTTGTTGGGCAAATCAACTTGGTTGGTACGTAGCTTTTCTATTTCCACTATTGGCCAATGCACCAACTGTTTTCCAGATTTGTCTAGCCAAAGGGTCCTTGGAATTGCCTGCCACACAAACATCAGTGACTTCAAAACTTGCATTGGCCACTTAACATAATGAGCCCAACTTACCTAATTTAAGTGAACCTAACATTGGATTTTTACCGATTCGCTTGTCTTAAACAATAATGATAAGAATAAAAATAAAATATTTTACCTGACTCCGGACCATCCTTTCTTGATATCATCGTCCACACTGGACGACTCGTTGATCCAACCCCACAAGATCCGCCGGTTGTTCTTGCTGTCAAAGAAGGTCTTGGAAGCATAAAACTTGCCATAATCATATCTCAACCCTGAGTCACTCTCTACTGATCCCTCGTCGGGAACATACTTATCTGTGCCGGAGTTGTATGTCCCGATGGTGTAGTAGTCATGCTTAGTGTCATCCAAGCTCACCTTGAGCACATGCTTAACATTTGGCCCATTAGTTGAGGTGTCCAAGCCAACAGGGACTTGAGCAGAGACTGGGAAAAAATCTGGGCAGTCCCACATCCCAGTGTTCTCAGCAGAGTGAAGCGGGCGTTGAGCCTGGGTCCAGTGAACAAAGTCTTTGCTTCTGTACAAAAGGGCCATTCCCATCCTGTCTCGTTTGCTCCCAATGATGACCCTCCACCGCCCATCACGGCCCACCCAAGCAGTGGTGGGGTCTCTGAATGAGCTTGCATTGATCCCGTTCGTGGCCGTGCTTGCCATCAGAGGATTGAGGGGTGATTTCACCCATTCGATCAGGTAAGGGTCCGATAAATTCTTGGGCACTGCCAAGTTTTGGCCCTGCTGGTGCTGGAGGTTGACTCCGGTGTAGAGAATGGCCGGCCCGTGCCCCGGGATGATGGTGACCGAGCCTGACCAGCAGCCATTGATGTCGTATACCTGAGACCGGACGATGGCAGGGGCTTGTGGGGTCCAGTTCACGAGGTCTGTCGACGTGGAATGGGCCCAGACCTTGTGGCCCGGTACCGGGCCTTGCGGGTTGTATTGGTAAAACAGATGGTATATGCCCTCGTAAATCATTGGCCCTGCAGTTCAAATTGTCCATTCGTTGTTTATAACTCTGGCAGGTCATTTCCACATAATTTAAACGTAGTAGATGAGTCAGGTAATGCGACAAGGCAAGCATATTATCGTTTACACAATCAAAATAAACTAATTTTATAATTCACGAGGTATACAACAAATTTAATTTGATAATTCACGGGGTAAGCATATTATAATCTCTGTGGTCCTAGTCCTAAGAGATAAAAACACTCACCGCTTCGAGTTTCACAGGTAATTTTCCAAGATTTAATTTGATAATTCATGAGGTACACAGCAAATTTGATCTTTATGAGTGTGGCAGATGATATGCCGAAGCATTCTGAAGAAATAATGGCCATTGATTGCTGCTGCATCGCCCATAAATTTTGGATTCATATAAATGTTATTTTTAAGTACAGGTATTTTATGGTTTTGGTATGAGTGAAAAAATTAACGAGCTAACATCAAGAAGCAAGTTAGGTAATTAGAGGGGGAAAGATAAGCAAATCATGGGAGATAGAGAGGAACTGACCATTTGGATCTGAGAATCCCATGAAAGTTGAAACAGGTTTGTCCGTTTCACCACCAGAACGCATCAAATCGACACGAAGATTAAACCAGCAAAACAAAAGAAAAATGTTAGCTACGTTCGTGGCAGATACCAACATGTGTGCCAGAGAGAGAGAGAGAGAGAGAGAACCGTTCATCCAGTTCTTGGGAGGTTGGAAATGATAAGAAGTCCTGTAAGGCTGCATCACGGAGGTGGACTCAACAGTGTTCTGCAAATTCCAGTTGACTCTGCGAGAGGCTCCAACGTGGAGGGCACCGTGGCCAAGCAAGACGGAGATGGCAAGAGCAACACGAGCAAGAAGATGAAGAAGAGAGCTGGGTCTGGCCATGGTTGTACGTTTAAAAGGCTGGGGTTTCTCTACAGCTTTCGAGTTTGGAGGATAAGGCAGATGATAGAAAGGTTCGGCTGCAAAAGCAAATGGGAGGAGGCTGAAGAATCAGGGAGTATTCTCGCATCACAGAACCATCCAGGAAAAGCAAAAGAACGCGACTCTTTCGAGATCATCTTGGTGCGTGAAGTCAACCAGTCGAAGCTGGGTTTTTATGACTAAACTAATAAGGGGATGCTTGAAGGTTAAGAAGAGGATGAGAAAACGGCTATGGCTGTCCCCCAGTTCGAGCCTGCACTTCCCCGAAACCCTTCTTCCCACTGGGAAATATATGGAAAAGAGAAAAAAGAAAGATACATTGTCTGGCAATGTGTGCGTCGGATTCGGAAAGACATGTTGCGGAGAAAATTTAAATATAATAAACCATATAAAGCTTAGTTAATTGGTCGATTCTAGAAATATTTAAGTCGTTAATGGTCCCTCTTCCTCCTAAACTCTCGTGCTAAAATTTGATATCATAATCTCATAACTGACGCCTCCGACGAAGCTAATCTCGTCGCGATGCCGAAGCTGACCGTTGACTTTATGTCTGTTAATAGTAAATTCGATTTCATAGAGATTTTCTATATCGGTGGTCTTTCTTTTTTTTTGGATATCTGTGCATGTACAGTTTTCGTCTTTTCTCCCTTTTGTCTTCTTCTGAGCAACGAGTCTACTGCGTGTAGATTTTTTCTTTTCCTTGCATTTGCTGGTGTTCTTAAACCCTGTCCGCTGATTACCGTGTTCTCCTTCTTTCTTTCTTTCTTTTTTTCCCTGTTGTTTACTACTATGTTCTTTGGAGAAAATTATCAAAAAAATTCTAACACTAAACCTTTCAATTTGGCTAATTTAATCATAAACATTTTGATAATTTATTGATTCAATCCATCCAACTAATTTTGATAAAAAAATAATCACATGAATAGTAATCGTTCTACATGACTCTATCGCACTGGTTTTGGATCTCTTCATATTTATATTTATAATTTTGACTTTTCTGAATTTTTTTTTTTCTTTTTTATTGTTAAGGGCTTATAGGGGACCTCCAATTGAGCCTATGACCCCCATCGGCCACTAGGCAAGACTTCGCGGCCTCGCCTCGCTATGGTTGGCGAGGACTTGTGGCCCTCACCCAACGATTGAGCCATCGCTAGGTCTCGATCGGTAGTTGACGGCCCTTTGTTAATCCTTAACAATAACCAAAGAAAAGAAGAGAAAGATTTTAAAATAATATATAAATTTTAAAAATTTGCCACATCAGCACTAGCGTCCACATCATCATTTTTGGTCAAAATGGTCGGAATGAACTACGTTGACAAATTATTAAAATGTTTAGGACTAAATTAATTAAATTGAAATGTTAGACTTTGCTGGTAATTTTTCCATAATATTTGTTTTATAAGTCCCCTTATCACTCAAAGAAAAATTGCATCACATGTCCTAAATTTTATGTATAGAGCACGACTGAGTTTTTAATTGATTCAATTGAGTAGTAAATTTTTGCTCAAAAACAAAATTAATCCCAAAGACTTGTATCGAAAATTTCACTGGGCAAATTTCAGGTTTTGTTTGTCGAAGTGACTTAAATTTGACTATTTGACCGATGTTTTAGCATTTAATTGACTAACAAAAAGTTTTAGAGTTTGAGTATACTCCGTACATAAGATTTAGGATTTTCGATACACTTTTTCCTATCACCTATATGTCTGTGATATCAAGGCATGAATTTGGTACATAGGGTACTTCCTCTTAAATCTCAACAATTGAAAATCGACTGAGAGGGGAGTTCGCATGCGCAAAGTTGATACTCTCAATTGCAAAAATGATCGATGTCGTAGTTTCATTTTCATTATTCTACGGTTGCCGATTTCGCATCTCCAACCCTGCTTCTTGATTCTCGAGCTTCTCTCAGTGAGTTCTCTCTCTTCTCCTTCGCGCGCGCGTAGCTTCTGTTGCTTCGTGTTCGAAGCTCGTTTCGTTTCTGTTCGCGAGTCGCTCAACTCTTTTTGCTCCTGACATGGCGTAGTTTCACCGTGTTTTCGAACGAGTGCAGCTGGATAGAGCTTATGGCAAGTTATTGCACCGTGCTCGTACTCCTCCGTTTTTGTAATTCCTCTTTCTTAATAAAACTCTCTTGACTCATGGTTTGGACCATTCGTTGCGCCGCGCTTTGAGACGATCGAGTGTGTTGGTTGGTTCCTTTTCCCCTGAATTTTTGCAGTGATTCGATGGCAAGGATTTGGTTTCGGATTATTATTTATGGTGTTGAAAGTCGTTCATTTAATTGCATTACAGATTCTTCTGCTGAAGAATGCTTATTCATCTACTGAGGTGGGTATGGACGCAGCACCTCTTACGGTTAATCGAAATGCCCGGTATTAATCAATTGATTCTAGCTTTCTTCATGCTCCAGGCACTCAGGTTCGGCACTCCAACGCTCTCAGCCCCATTGTTGAAGACGTGCAAGTGGGTTCCATCTTCCACGGCCAATACAGGGTATACCCTGGCCGTGATGCAGCTCTTCCCTCCGCCGCCGAAGCTCTCCACGATAGAATGATCAATCTGTTAAAAAGGCAGAAGGGCGAAGTAAACGGGGAGTCAAAGCAAGTTAATCATCGTCTGAAATCATGAATTGTAATGTTCTAGGATTCAGAAACGTGGCCTCTCGCCACCGAATTGCTGTCTCTGTTTCCTTTATCGGGTGCAACAGGTGAGCGCCTAAGTTAAACGGGTTTTGCTAAAAATGGAGGACGGTTCGATGAACTTTTAGCTTTTAAAGCATGCAAACGAGGGAGAGTCATACCAAATTGGCGTGACAAGCGACGACGCCTAAACATAGAATAGTGCAAGTAAATAGAGACGTTTATCTGAAATCCGGTATGAGTAAGCTTCCACATGCAGAGTTGGGACAAACCAAAAAGCCACAGCTTAACAAGATGCTGAATCTGGCTACATTTGGTCAGTGGGATCTCGACGAAGGCTTTAGATGGACATCAGCACTATAGGGATGCACTTCACAACTTACAATGATCCTTTTGTTTATGAACATAATGGAGAGATTGATCAGATTTTATATGCAGAAAGAATTCCCGAGTCTAGATCAGACACGTATGAAGTGTTGATATCTATGATGAACTCACCAAGGTCCTCAATGACAGCTTCTCGTGAAGAGGGTCCACATCCAGAAATGCTCCATAAGTGGTCTTATCATTGCTATTGTTAATGGAAGATCTGAAAACAGAAATACAAAATAGCCAGAAAACAGACCAGAAAAATCAGAAACCTTCTGGGGATTGGTGGGGGGCATATATGCCCTTGAGATAAAGAAATAAATGGAAGAGAGGGAGGCTGGACCTGCTCTGGTCACTACACATGAGGACGACATATTTGTTCTGGCCTTTGAAAATTCTGAAGAAAACTGCTGTGTATTCTTGCAGTCCTTTTGAAGCCATGACCAGCAATCCAAATGGTCCAAGACTACCTTTAACTGAAGCGCCCTTTCGGCTACATAGCATTTGTGGGTCGGTCCAAGTTGGGTCTAACACTTCTGCCTTCTCGAGCTCCTTTACTTCAAATGAGACCTCCACATCTGCCTGCAGTGAGAAAGGAGATTGACGGGACCATGACCATACCCATTTTAGCATTCTAGAATAGGAGTTTAGGTTCGACGAAGAATTGGGTCGGCCTATGGTGCTGTGTCAAAAACCGTGGGATGATTTTCCCATTGTAAGGAACTTTTCGTAATGTGGCAGTTAAAATCCTCTTGTGTGAAGTAATTCAGGGTCTTGTCAAGTTAATGAGTGTGGATTTAGTAATAGTCACAAGACCATGAAAACTGCCCAATAGTCCTATCGATGAAAGTACTCTGAACATGGTTAAGCTGTTATCTTAAAGTAAATTTCAAGGTTGTCAAAGAAAAACCAGGAAAATCGATGAAGATGAAGCCTATAGTGACAACCATAAGCCGAATGTCAGGTATTTATCTCTTATTGAAAATTAAACAAGAAACGAGTTTCAAGTTGTGGGTGGCTTGTGGCTCCAATCAAACCTATGAACACGCCTGATGGAAATGTGACCAGAAAATCTCACCTGTGCAGCTGTAATACCAGACACTTCAAGAATTGCTCCTCCCTCGATCAATTTGTTGGGCAAATCTACTTGGTTGGTACGTAGCTTCTCTATTTCCAATATGGGCCACTGCACTAACTGTTTTCCAGATTTGTCTAGCCAAAGGGTCCTCGGAATGGCCTGCCACACAAACATTCCTGACTTACACTTGCATTGGCACTAAACATAATAAGCCCAACTTGATCTGATTCAAGTGAACCTAACATTTGATACCTATCCATTCACTCATCTTTAACAACTATCGGATTAACAGGAATAAAAATATTTACCTGGATTCCAGACCATCCTTTCTTGATATCATCGTCCGCACTTGACAACTCTTTGATCCAAGCCCACAAGATCCGCCGGTTGTTCTTGCTGTCGAAGAAGGTCTTGGAAGCATAAAACTTGCCGTAATCATATCTCAACCCCGAGTTGCTAAATACTGATCCCTCAACGGGAACGTACGTATCCGTGGCGGAGTTATAAGTCCCAATAGTGTAGTGATCATGCTGACTGTCGCTCAAGCTCACCTTGAGCACGTGCTTAACATTTGGCCCATTAATGGAGGTGTCCAAGCCAACAGGGGCTTGAGCAGAGACTGGGAAAAAATCTGGGCACTCCCACATCCCAGTGTCATTGGCAGAGTAAAGCGGGTGCTCAGCCTTAGTCCAGTTAACAAAGTCTTCGCTTCTGTACAAAATGGCCATTCCCGTCCTGTTGCTTTGGCTCCCGATGATCACCCTCCACCCCCCATCAGGGCCCACCCATGCAGTGGTGGGGTCTCTGAATGAGTCTGGACTGATCATGTTCATGGCCGTGGGTTCCATCAGAGGATTTTGGGGTGACTTCACCCATTCTATCAGATACGGGTCTGATAAATTCTTGGGCACCGCCAGGTTTTGGACCTGCTGCTTCTGGCGGTTAACTCCGGTGTACAGGATGGCCGGCTTGTGATCCTGGAGGATGGTGGCCGACCCCGACCAGCAACCATTGACGTCGTATTCCTCGGATGGGACGATGGCAGGGACGTGTGGGGTCCAGTTCACGAGGTCCTTCGACGTGGAATGGGCCCAGACGATGTTGCCCCAGTCCGCGCCTTTCGGGTTGTATTGGTAAAACAGATGGTATATGCCCTTGTAAATCATCGGCCCTGCAGTGCAAATTGTCCATTTGTTTTTAAATTTAGCAGGTCATTTCCACATAATTTAAACGTCGTGAGTGATGTAAAGTGACCAGGCAAGATTATCATGATTTATACAATCAAAATAAACACTCTCTGTTGTCCTAGTCCTACAAGACAAAGTATTCACCGCTTTAAGTTTAGCGGGTAATTTCCCAAGATTTAAAGATCAACAGTATGATAATTCATGAGGTAAAGAACAGACATGGTCTTCATCAGTGTGACAGAAAATAGAGTGAAGCATTCAAAGACATAAAGAATTGTTTGTTGCTGCTGCATCTTCCTTAGATATTCAAGTCATATATATGTCATTCGCAAGTACGAGTCTTTGATGGTTTTGGTATGATAGAATAATGAGTTAACATCAAGAAACAGGTAAAATAATTATGGGAGAGAAATCAAGAAACTAAGCAAATCATGGGTGAGAGAGAGAGAGAGAGAGAGAAACTGACCATTTGGATCTGAGAATTTCATCAGACCGGTTTGTCCATTTCACCACCAGAGCAGGTCAAGTCAACACGAAGAATAAGCCAGCAAAACAAAAGGAAACTGTTAGCTACGTTAATGGCAGACACCAACATTTGAGAGAGAGAGAAAGAGAGAGAGAGAGAGAGAGAGGGAGGGAGAACCATTCATCCAGTTGTTGGGAGGTTGGAAATGATAAGATGTCCTGTAAGGCTGCATCGCAGAGGTGGACTCGACAGTGGTCTGCAAATTCCTGTGGACACTGCGAGAGGCTCCAACATGGAGGACGCCATGGCCAAGGAGGACAGAGATGGCAAGAACAACAGAAGCAGCGAGAAGATGAAGAAGAGAGCTGAGTTTGGCCATGTTGCGGTGCATCTTGTGCAACCGTCGAAATTTAGCAGGCAACGCAAGATACCACCGAAGTCGCGTCAATATATAGACAAGACTACAAGAAGCTGGAAATCGGCTGAATGGCGAATGCGTATTGAATCGTAAATTCAATTTCGATGAAGCAGTGCAGGAAAGTCATCGTGAATTTACGGAATTAGAACCTTTCAAATCTTCCTCGTGTTGAATTTTCAATGTACATTCACATTGGGACAAAATTGCCTAAGGTTGGAAAAGGTCACGGGTTCCGGTACATGAGAAGCCACATGATGTTTGGTTTCTAATCCTCGGGGAAGGGAAGGCAGAGTTTGGCTGGATATTTGAGAGGGCTAAAACTTTGATACTATTTCGGTTAATAAGAATGATGACTACTAAACGTGTTAAATGACCAAAACTAAAGAACATTCGAGGACTTCTCGTCTCGCAATTATAACTTATAATCTCAATAAATTGATATATATCTCACTTTAAGTTAGGAAAAAAGTTAGTCCAAAAATTCTAAGTTATGTTCAATATGATATATTTATCTTAAATATTTTTTACAACACCAAAAATTTCAAATTTATACCTATGTGATATAGTTATCCCAAATTTATACTAGTGTGATACATTTAATTTGAAATTTTTTTTCTAACACTTAAAACTTTAAAACTTGGGATAAATATGTCACATAAGTACACATTTGAAATTCTTTGTGTCATAAAAAAAATATAAAGTAAATGTGTTATATAAATATAAATTTGAGATATAATTCGAGGTAAATTTGGAGTTTAGTTTAAAGTTTTTTTTTTTTTATAGTTTTTCCTCTTCGAGAAGTCAATGACTTTTCTTGGTCCGGGAAACGAGTAACTCAACACTGTTTTCCAATAATTGTCGTTGGAAAATAAATGAAAATTGGACGATGACAATGACGTGTCAACGTCAACGTCAACGTCAACGTCTGCTATTAACCCTTTGCCACGTCCCTTAGTCGAAGCTTCATAGACATGTCATCGCATTGAAAACCAGGCTCCCTTAAACCTTGCAATTTGGACCGGGAGATATCGACCGTCCAAATCAGACCAACGGTCCGACTTTCGTTTTAGAATTTCATTTCTTATCGTTTGCACCAAAGAAATGACCAGGCTGTCGGTGTAGATAAACGCCTGACTGAGTCATCGAATATTATCAGGCGCGCGGTCCATTATTAACAATTACAAAAATCGATATCAATAATGATGCATATCAATGATCGTTACCAATTAGTTATCAATATATGATGACGTATGGGTAATTATAGTGGACAAAGGTAATTGAAAAATCATCAAGCCGTCGGGAGAAAGTTGAATGCATAGAAGGCATCGAGATGCAATATTAAATTTGAATTCACTTGAGAACAAAGTGATTAAGATCGTGGAGCAACTAGAACACCTTTTCAAAGGAACAATTGTTTGTAAATAAGATAATGGCATTGAGAGAATGCAAGCACATGACTTTTGAATATAAAGAAAATGGATACAACCACAAGAGAACTTCTCAGAGATAGTTACAACACAATCACTATAAATACCACCGTTTGTTTATTGGAGACCTTTGGCGCAAAACAAACAAATCTATCATCTTTAAGTTATCTTTATTTTTATGAATTATACTTTTAGTTTTTAGATTCGCATCACTAATTAAATTTCAGCATAACATCTTTGTGTTCTTAAGTTTTTTTGTTGATGAAATTCCAACTCAACTTGTTTATGTTTGGTACCGTCTATATTCTCCGAACTTTGTCGTTGATCAAATTCTGCCATGATTTGTATTTATATAGTTCTATTTGAAGTAAAGGTTGTCTATTTTCCTGTCTACTCATGATATTTCCTGTTCGGTCACCGCATAACCTATTTTCCTTTAAAAAAAATTAAAGAATTACATTTGATCAAATGTATTTGGTCACGAGATAAATTCCAATGAGACACTTTAATATCATGGCATGGTCGCAGCTTTTGTCTTATTATACTTTTTCGTTAGGATGATAAACGGACAGTCATAAATGGATACTCATCATGATCTCTCGAGATTTTATGAAAGAAAAATTTTTTCGGTGATGATATGTTATGTAATAATTCAATTTCATCGAGATCTTCTAATTGACAATCTTTTCAATGTAATCTTTCTATGGAAAAAATTATTAAAAAAAAGTCTTAAATATATTACGTTTATGCCAATTTAGATCTAAGTATATAACCTTTTAATTATACCAATTTCTTTTTTATCCTAACTATGTCAATTAAGTCAATCTAGCCAATTTTAACGGAAGATTGCTAATATGAGTGCTAATCATCTTATGTGACACAATTGATACTAACATTAATAATTTTTAAATAATATTTTAATATTTTTTTCGAATTTTTATTATTTTTCCTCTTCATTTTTTTTCTTTTTTCTTTTTCCCTCCATCGCCTCCGCCGGTGGAGACGGGCTTCTGGAAAATTCATAAGAATCCATACAAATGTAACTTTTGGGATCAGGCTTCTAGTTCTATATATATGACTCCTAAATATCACGTGCTTTCCATCGAAAATCAAAATACATATCTAGATATTTACAAATATGGATATGCATTTGAGTTTGTGTGGAGTCATAAATTGTATTCGTGCAAGTTAAGAATAAATAAGCATTCAACGCGTGCTGTGACATCCCAAATTTTCAATTCTGTTTTCTTCTGATTGAATCGGGCGTTTCATTGACGTGTCTATAGGGCTATTCTCAGAACTGATCATTCTTGAGATAACTAGACTATCTGGGAAAATTATTAGGAATTTTAACGCAATAGACTTGAGAATTCGACCAGGAATCGGCTTCTCGACCGTGTCCATCTTTATAGGCCATTACGGTACAGTTAAAAATTGATTTGAAATCGAGATGATAGGTTGGATCGATAGCGATGTGTGGCTAATTGTGGGTGACACCACTAAATTAGAAAATTCGTCGACCAAAGACTAGACGATTTTCTTATTGTTTTGGTACCCTCTGTATTCGTATTTGGATCCTCGGGATTTTCACGACAATCGAGAGTCACCAATGAGTCGAGTGGGTTCTTAGTGGCTCGAAGAAAATCGACCACGAGTCAATTGCACTTAAAAATATCTGAAAGTTACCGGTAGCCTAGGTCACGCTAAAAACACGTTGAATAGAAATTAACCGCCAATTCGAGTCCGATTTCAGAAATTTAAGTTTCGGTCATGTCACAATAAATTCTAGGACGTCGACTCGGTCTCGGAAGATTTTTTCGACACCCGACACTTTTTGGGAAAAAGTCGTCGCCGAGTCGTTTACGTGCGAAAAAGCCGGTGATTATTTTTGATAGCAAAATTGGGAAGCAAGATGGATATATGGGTGAGGAAAAATATCGAGATGGTCGATGGATGACCGATTGATTTTATGGAGGCCAATTGAGATAGAATTGAAGTGGATCAAGCCACCAATTGAAGACAATTCTTGCAAAATTCGTAACTCTCCCTTCCCCCTAGCCAAATGGACCAAAAGTGAAGTCATGAGAGGTGTTGGTGGTGTGGATCATGGAGCCAAGGGAATTTACTTGGCTAGGATGAATCTTGGAGCGAAGATTGGAAAATATCAGCCAAGCGCCCCACCTCAACTCTCGCATCTCTCTTATCTCTTCCCTCATCTCTATCCTCTCCATCTCTCTCACCTCTCTACCATCCAAGACCCTCTCCTCTTCATTTTCGAAGCCCTCAAGCCAACAAGAAGACCAGCGAAGGAGCTGCGGCCGTCGCACGCCTCCACCCGCGCCACCGCCGGTTTTGCGCTCCAGCCGACCTTTCGTCAAAGATTCGAGTCAAAAGTGGTCTTCCCGGATGAACCAGAGAACGAGCCACATATCTGCGTGAATAGGACATCCATACCGTTCCAACAAGCCCGAAATCACCCCGAACGGAGCTTCCGTTCGTCCCGTACGGCCGCTGGAGTCCGCCGCTCGCCGGACCGTCCGGAAGCTGCCCGCCAAAGACCTTGTTTCTCGTTTTCTTCTTTGTTTCGCCCCATTTCAGCCCTTCTTTTGCCCATTCCATCCACCCACAAGATCCCCAAGACCCCGGGAGCCGCCGGTTGCCAACCACCCCTCGCCGGAGCTCCGTCGCCCGTTTTCGACGTTGAAGCTACCTTGGTCTCCTCTCTGCGGCCCGCAAGCCAAACCCGCGGTTCAGCCCATTGGGATTGGGCCCAACTTCGGCCAAGTGAACTTCAGCCCACAAGACCAAGTGGCCTAACAAGCTCAGCCCAAGTTGGTTTAATTTAGTTGAAGCCCAAGCCCACAAGTGCAGCCCATTAAGTGAGTCTTTGGCCCAAACAAGTTTAGCCCAAGGAGTGCAGCCCATTTTCAGTTCAATTTCAAGTCCAGCAAGCCGCAAGCCCAGTTGAGTTCAGCCCAGTCTAAAGGAAGCCCAGTCTAGCGCAAGAACAAATCTCAGTTGGCTGAGATTTGTTGGGCAAGTTAGGCGGCCCAAGCGCCCGGTCGAAAGCCCGATTTCGGTCGCCGTCGCGGTGTTTCGATTCCTGCTTTTAACCAAGTGAGTTTTACTCACTAATGCTTTCTTAGTTTGTTAATTATACTTAGGGTTGGTTAGATTTAATTAAATGTAATTAGGTGGTTAGATTAATTTAGATAAATTAAATTAGAGACTTAATTATGCATGTTAGGTGGTTAAAAATAGACATTAGCAAGTAGACATGCCATGTTATTTATTGAACGAGTCTCGGTAATTTTCCGGGCTCGTCTCGGCTTCCAATCAGGCATTACGAGCCTAAATTGGATTTTTAATAATTATTTATTTAATTTTCGAAATTAATTATTTAATTATTTATTTTTCTGGAAATTCAACCGGGATGGCCGATGACCGAAATTTCGTGCTGATTGTCGTGGTGTAGTCCGTTTATTTAATTGAGCTTCAATTTATATGAAATTGATTTAAATTGTGAATTTTAGGACATGTTCCTAATTGGTTGATTTCAATTATGTGATGGGAAATGTTTGGGTACCGATGGTCGTATTGACGGTGGAGTGGTGAATCAGTGTGGCATCTAAAAGAGCATGTGGGCTCGGTGACTTGATGCATCACTTTGGTGAACGAGTGCCTTAGAGAATGCACGTGGCCCCAAGCATCGTAAAAAGGGCACGTGGACTCGGTGAATTGATGCATCACTTTGGTGAACTAGTGCCTTAGAGAATGCACGTGGGCCCAGGGAATTAAGTGAGGCATCTTGGAAGAGACACGTGAACTCGGTGATTTGATGCATCACTTTGGTGAACTAGTGCGCTTAGAGAATGCGCGTGTCTTCCCATGACATGTAATCGACCGGTTCGATTTGCTATGAGTAGTTGGGTGCCTATTATAAATTGTACTGATTTGCAGGTGGAATCTGAGGCCAAGGTAAGTCCTCTGACCTGTGCGTGTTTAGGCAGCCCATAGTGTATTGGCTTACTAATCGAGTCTTAGGGGGTAGAACTTGCTGAGACGTGGTCTCATTGGTTATTGAAAAACCATTTCAGGACCTGAGGGAGAGCTGAAGAGGAGGAACCTGAGAAGGAGAATATTGAGGTGAGACCTGAAGAGGAGAAAGACTTTTGAAGAAGATGATGATCCAGAGAGAGATCTTGAGTTCAACTCGGATGTGGATTGAGATCCCATCCCTTTTGTAAACCCTGTCTTAGTGTAGATAGGTGTGAGACTTGTTGGCTGTAAATAGTATTGTAAATATACTATGTGTTGTACTATTAAGAAAAGTGTGGTTGTGAATTTTCAATATGAAAAATATGGCCTGCTTTTCTATCCCATTGTTTTATTGTCTGGGGATTCATAACTGCTTCTACATGCGCATAATAAAAAGAAAGGGTCGGCGATACATAGTCCTGAGATATCGCACTTTAAAATCGACCAAGGCAAGGGATGGGCGCGTGCTCGAGAATCGGGGCGTGACACGTGCGATGCACAATAAATCATGATATACATAAAATTGTGATTTTCCATTCCTCTAAAATACATGTAATAATATATGAAGGATAAATAATTAAGAATTACATTGATACTTCCGCTTAAAGTTAATGTTAGTTGTTTTTATTCAATCTCTCGTCACTATAAAGCAATCAAAACGTGGAGAAGACATCTGAAATGGAATGGTTAGGTCACATAAATAAATTTAATCGACTTATCATTTCAGATATACTTAATTGATCAAATTTCCTATCAAAATACATTAGTTCTTTGTCGTCGAGAATCCAGTAGTTCGATACCAACAATGGCTCATCCATCGATCTTTTACTATTCCCTCCTTGTTTATTTTAATGTACATGGAATTCATTTTTGTGCAATTGTTTGAAACTGCAAAAAAAAAAAAAAAAAACAAAAACAAAAAAAGGACCAATAATAGGACAATAGCAAGATGAATTCCTCGCTAAGAAAAAGAAAAGACCAATGCCATGGAAAAAAAAAAAATAATCTATCAATTCTCGACCAAAATCAAAGGCAAAGAAAAGAAATGAAAGAATTGCGGACTAAGCCACATCACTCTATTACTATTCATAACCCATATTAAGTTTAATTCGGTATGTAGAATTTTGCAAGCCTATTAACGAGGAGCATTTAATAATCATATAATAATTAATTGTCTTATTTTCACATAAAATCATGCTTGTTTGATTTGATGGCTTTATATCCAGTACAAACAAATAAAGCCAAGCCCATGATAATTAATTGTCTTATTTTCACATAAAATTATGCTCATTTGTTTTGATGGATTTATATCTAGTGCAAACAAGTAAAGCTAAGCCCATGATAATGTAACATTAAATCACATATCTGGAGTTTCATAAACCATTTTGAATGAGTTATTCTAGCTGAAACATGTATTTTTTTTTTTTTTTGTCGTTATATTTTATTCATACTCTAACTCTATTCTCATTCTCGAGACTTTTGCCTCTTCGCTGCGGGCGTGGGAGTCGAAACCCACTCTTGAAACTAATTCGTCCCCACCCCCAACCTCCCTGAGAAGGTGGAGATTCGAATCCCCCACCTCCCATTTCCATGTTAGAAAAGGCCACTGGCTAGGAGCGAAAACATGTATTTAAGTATTTTATTGTGGGGATATTGAGCATTTCAATCATATAGGTTTCAAGTACCTTTCAATATCCCAAAATTTTTCTAATTTTTTTCTACGGTCAGCATTCTTAATTTTTATCAATTACTTAAGGACATAGGGGTTATTATCGAACTCATTTCATGAATTTGCTTTTAACAATATGCAAATATATACCACCGCCCTCAATGGCAGCGTTGGCTTCGGGCCGCTCCCTAGGAAAAGTTTGAATCCCAGCGTTGTCGTTAGGAATTCTTAAGCGTGATGTCGTGGTGGTGGGTCATGCGTGCATCCCATCACTCCGATTTACTCCATGCATTTGCCGGCATGCGGGGTTACCGGTAAAAAAAAAAAAATGCAAATATATGAACTTTCACGCATGCTCTCCAGAATTTCGGAAAATGAAACTCCAGTAATTGTATTAACGTATTTAATGTACTAATATATTTCACAATGAAAATCAACAAGATATTTTTGTCCCTAAGGACAAAAAGTTTATGCCCTTTTTTTTATGGCATTTGCCAGTTCGGCAACTAACTCCGACTGGCGGTGGTTGTGGGCTCGTTTCCCTTCGTCTTCTTCGGCTCGCCTTTCGGATTCGCATCCATCGATTCGATCATTCGCCGCGCGCAGGGAGGAGCAGCCGCAGCAGCGAAGAAGCGCCGAGCAGCTCCGCCGATGGCCGCCTTTCTGGGGGCCGTCCGATGCGCTCCGAGCGCGGCCCGCCTGGCCCCGTACGGACGCCGATTTCGCGTCTCCGGCCCCGCGGTCTCGCTTCGCCGGCGCGGTTCGTCTCCCCTGAGGCTTCAGTCTCGAGCTTCTCTCAGTGAGTTCTCCCGCTCCTCCTCCGCTCGCGCCGCACCTTCCGTCGCTTCGCGTTCGAAAGCTCACCTCGTATCTGTTCGCGATTCGTTTTGAACTCTTCTTTGGCTGTGGATATGGCGTCGTTTACCGTGTTCTCGAACGAGTGCAGCTGAGTTGAGCTCATGGCGGTTTACTGTATCGTGCTTTCATTCCTCTGTCGTTGTAATCCTTTCTTTTCTAATGAAAAGAGTTGACTTATGGTTTAGACCAATAGTTGCTCGGCGCGCTGAGACGATCAAGTGTTGGTTGATTCTTTTCCCCCTGCTGATGTTGCAGTGATTCGGGGTGAGTGTGTTGTAGATTTTTGTTACATGTTGAGAGTGGTTCGTTGAATTGCATTACAGATTCTTCGGCTGAAGATGCGGGAGGGATTGGGCGTGGCGGAGAGTCCGACTCCGAGATCATATTTATGGGAACTGGGACCAGCGAGGGGATTCCAAGAGTGAGCTGCTTGACGAATCCTTCGAAGAAATGCCCGGTATGGATGCACAATCTCTTATGCTTGATTGGCTGCTATTCTATGAGTGAGTTGATGCTCCAAAACATTGGAGTAAACGTACTTGTAGTGACTGAGGGCATGGAATGCTTATTCATCTGCTGTAGGTATGCTCAAAAGCCGTTGTGCCAGGGAACAAGAATAGGAGACTAAACACAAGCATTCTCATTCGATATCCCGGACCAACCGGGGAAATGTCATATTCTCATAGATGCTGGAAAGTAAGTGATGGACACATCCAGAATTTATTTATTTATTTATGCATTGTCTCCATGAACTAGAAAAGCTGTGTCAGTTTGCTCTGTTGTTTTCTCTGAGCATATTCACTAAGTCTGAAGAGAAATCTATTTGTTGTTCCTACTAGCTCTGTAATACCAGATTCTCGTATGGCTCTTTTTGTTCAGGTTTTTCTACCAAAGTGCTCTTCGATGGTTCCCTACATACGGGTTAGCTCTCTCTTTCTCTCTCCATACAAAAGTTTTCAGTAATTATTCCAACTGAAGCAGGACTCAATAGTTCTTTGCAGTTCTTCCTAGAATCTTGGATTATTGATAATTTCAGTAAAATTGCAAGCTAATTTAGACGAACTTCAAAAACTGAAGATTCATAACTTAGGACAATGTCGTCTCACAGCATTATATGATGAACTATTATTTATCATGACGATGAAAAAGAAAAATATTATTTTGAAGGCCATAATACATATGATGCTTCTATAACTTATAGACTGATTCCTGCCTTTTTGCCTTCTTGAATTTACACTACTTGTACAATGGTGAGGAGTGAGAGGGGTTATATGTCGCTGTCAACTAGCTATAGGACTGTGTGATTTTTCTAAGCCTCCTACAGATGTTTAAGAATTAGGTTTGTTAAACTGTGGTTTTGAAAAAGACTTTCTAAATTTCTTCATATTGTCTGCAATTTGCCGATAAAGTGACTAGTTGTGTTTATGTCAGGATAAGAACAATTGATGCGGTTATAATTACTCATTCTCATGCTGATGCCATTGGAGGTCTCTGAACAATTCCTAGTGTCTTTTTTGATGACCTCATTGAACTATACAAAGCTCATTCACCTTTGAGTTCTCTTTTCTCTTTTTCTTTTCTTCAAAGTAATGTCTGAACCTACTTACACTATATTGGCTGTATTTTCCTCTTCAGGTCTTGATGATCTTCGAGATTGGACTAATAATGTCCAGCCACATATTCCAATTTATGTAGCCAATCGTGATTTTGAGGTAAGTTGCAGTGCTCTCTTGTGTGAAAGTAGTCCTTTCCCCTTTCGTTCCAAATATGAAAGTAGAAATAGGAAAAATTGAAATTGGATATCACCTACATTCTTTGCACAATAATAATGGGAGCGCTTTTTTCTTTGTTTCTTTTATTTGGGATGGATCGGGTGTTGGAGGGGGCAGCTGGGCCAGTGCAATTCATTTTGTCTAGGTTCTAAATGGGTCTGATGTATTGCTGCAGCTCTTAGCCTCCAAAATAAGAATCTTGTTTTTTTCATTGAAGTGGTTAAAATGGTGGGGCAAACTTTCAGATTTAGAGGAACAGCAAAGAAGTTGACCTTAGCCGGATGATTGTAATATTCATCTGGATATGAAGAGAGAAGGAATTCTACCTATAAATATCAGGAGATGAGAGAAGAAAGCATTCTGATGTGTCAACTTCTATATATCTTTAGAGGACAAATTGTTTTTATTGAGCTGCGTTAAATTATTTTTCCATCTGGTTTGTAAATCACATTGAAGATTATGTTAATTCATCCCAGAGCATGCTGATTTTTTATACTGCTTTTTATGTTTCCAATCGTGTGATCATTGTTGTTGGCATATTCTGCTACACGATAAGATTCTCCTCAGATCTTGACATCGCTTTGCAAATTTCTTGATTAAGCCACTTAGATCGTGCCATCCTTTTCATTTTGTGTAAGTTTTGTAATACTAAGTAGATATATTGTTTTGTGGTTGTGAAAACGGCCTTAGGTGATGAAGAAAACTCATTACTATTTAGTGGATACCAGTAGCATCATACCTGGTGCTGCTGTCTCAGAGTTGCAGTTTAACATAATACAGGAGGAGCCATTTGTGGTGAATGATCTGCAGGTATAATATTGTATGCTACTGCATTGTACTTTCCTATCAAGTATAATAAACCCAGTAAATGCGGTTGCTCATTAACTGGTTCCCACCTTGTGAATTTCCATAGTGCTTTGGCAGAGTGGTTAAAGTCATTCCCTATGCTATTACAATTTTTGTTCATACATGCGAACAAGTAATTCGTTTTTTGAACATTTGTTTTGAATCTAGTTGATTTCAGCAGTTATGGTTTTTAGCATTTAAATGGGAAATTGAAATTGTTGACTGTGATACTTTTTATGCTGACCTAGTTAATTTGATATAATTTTCCTTGTTTGTTCAGATAGAAGAGCTTAGTTAATTCAATAAAGAAGAAAATATTCACTGTAATTGCTTGCATTAATATGTATTTGTTGTTCGTGGTTTTAAAGTCATTAGGTCCACATGTTATAGTACTGCGAGTATCTGATAACCATGAGCTTATTAGCATAATTTCCCATGGGCCAGAAAGTATGCCAAGAATATGGCAGGAGAATAAACTAGTTTGAATGGATTTGTGAAAGGGATATCTACTTATGTAAGAGTAATATCCAAATTGTCTATTATCATAGATAATCATTTGAGTGATTAGTAGTCTGACTGAGGGATGAGGAAGAATACTTTTTTTCTCACAACTTTTAAATAAAGGCTTAGTCATCAGATTGGACCTTCATTGAAGGGTTTCTGGACGCCTATATAGAACAGATGAGAAGTTACAGTGTGTGGCTTTTTTCTTTTAATGACTACATGGAAAGTTCTGCAGCTGCCTTCTCCCATTCTTGCATGTGCTACTATCCATTAGTTGTTTCTCATTTAAATATTATGTATGAGGAAAACCAAAGCATGCAGAAACATGGTTTTTGACCACATACTACCATTCTTTCTAGATAGAGATACCACTATTTCTATACAATCGTGATGAAAAATTGTCTCATTCTGCTATCCTTCTTTATGGATGTTGTGTTTCAGATAACTCCTTTGCCAGTGTGGCATGGACAAGGTTATCGTTCTCTTGGTTTTCGGTTTGGTAAAGTCTGCTACATCAGGTAACAAAGCTTAGTACTTTCCAGATCCATTTCTAAGATCTTATGCTTCAGTGGACCTGACCTGTATATCTGTATGCAGTGATGTTAGTGAAATACCAGAAGAAACGTATCCTCTTCTCAGGGACTGTGATATCTTGATAATGGTGTGTCTTTCCCTCCTGCTGCAATGAACATGTTTCTTGATACAGACATTGATTGTTCATTAGCAGGTGATGTAGAACATTCTAGTGTATGAATATGAAACTGATGGTCTTATTGGTTGTTCAGGACGCATTAAGGCCTGATCGCTCTTCTTCAACACATTTTGGCCTCCCTAGGGTAAAACCTTCAATAGCTCAAATTTGTTAGAAAGGAAGCTAATCAACTCTTTGAAAACTCACATTGTATGTCTCTCAATCAGGCTTTGGAAGAGGTCCGGAAAATCCAACCAAAGCGAACGCTTTTCACTGGTATGTTGAAGCCCTATTTTAAATAAGTAATATTATCAGAGGAAGGATCATCTAAGAATGTTTTCTGCTGTTATTAAGGTTGCAGAAGTTTAGTTTCAGATTTCAGGCCCAAGGATTTCATTTATTTCTTGTTTATAGTCTTGGCATATATCTTCTTTTAAATTCTTTTTTGTTCTTTTGTTATGACATCTTGTTTTGGAGTCTCCTTCTCAAAACTCTTTTTCCTGGTTCGGAAAATGGCGAAAGGTATGATGCACCTGATGGATCACGAAGCAGTGAATGAAGATCTTAAAAAGTTCTCGGAGATGGAGGGCATTGACGTACAGCTAAGCTACGATGGACTCCGCATCCCCATAATGCTCTAGCCTTAAAGTTTGACGCAAGTCTCGTTTTTGGATCAAATGAAACTGTGATGAATAAACACCTCAGTGTCGACTATTGAGGTCATTTTAGAAATTCTTTTATCAGACGAATTGAGCATTGAAGCAATCAGCTGCAACTCCATCTCTATTCTAATGTTGGTGTTGATGCAGTTCATGAATAATATATTCTGGAAATCTTTTCTGGCTGTTTCCTAGCGAGAGGCTGGTTCTTTGAAGACCCAGAAAGTTGAATTTTATTTTTTCTCTCTGATGTCTCGTTTAAATAACCCGTGAAGGAATTGGGAAACGAACGCATTGTGGATAATGTTTGGTTCATGATTTTGCTTTGCTTTTAAGTCTTGATAAAAGAAAGTTACAATATTTGCTTTGTGATTTTTGCTTTTTGGCTCACGATGCTCTTTTTTCAATTTTTTTAATTTCAGAGCAGGAATTGACATATAATTAATTTAGCGCCGAAACTCTACAGAAGATCATTTAAAAAATCGAGTGCTTTGATGAGTCACGTCAAATTTTTGGGAGATCATGGAAGTCGATTAAGTTATTGTCTTGCTAACTTGAGTGATCACATATTAAATGATCATATGTGTATGTGATTATAAAACAGATGCAATCTATTTGTTGAAAAAATCTCTTTTAAAGTAGTGTCTTATATCTTTTAAAATGATATGTTAATAAATATATTTTTAATAATAATAATATATTCCTTTCATTTATTTTTTTTGAAAATGATAAAAATGTAAAAGTAATTTTAAAATTATTATTTTTTGCGAAATAAAAGGACAGAGTCTTGGTACGTGACGAAGATGATTTATATGGTCTACCACTCACTCAACATCGTGTTCATTTTGATCGAGCGGAGTTAGAGAGACAGCCTCAGAGAGATCTTCGTCTCTATCATCTTGTTGGAGAGAGAGAGAGAGAGAGAGGGAGGGAGGGAAGAGAGAAGGAGCGATGGAGCACTCGTTCTCGGGGGGGAGCTGGAACGTGATCCCGAGCATGGCGTCCCACAGCAACGTCTCCACACCCTCGAGCCACGACCATCTCTATCTCCAGCAACAACCCCCCGACCTCCTCTCCCCGCCGCAGCAGCAGCAGCAACAACCGCAGCAACCCTTCCACCAATTTCAAACTCAGCTCCCCCAATTCCAACAGCACCAGCAGTTCCAGCAGCAGCAGCAGCCGCAGCGTCTTGTTCAGCAGCAGCAGCAGCAGCAGCAGCCGCAGCCGCCGCCGCAGCAACACCAGTCTCTCGCTTCTCACTTCCACCTCTTACACGTACGAATTCGCAATTCCATAACGATATAACATCAAAAAACCCTAACTTGCGACTCACGATGCTCGAAATTTCGAATTTTGTCGCAGTTGATGGAGAGTTTGGCGGATGCCGTCGAGAACGGGACGCGCGACCAGCACTCTGATTCCTTGGTTCGTCTCCCTCCTTTGCTTCGTTTTGGATTTGGTCGTGGCTCTTTGGCCCTACCCAATTCGGGGTCCTGACATTGTTCGCTTATTCATTTATGTTTTGGCCTCTTTCTTGAAGGTCACCGAACTGAGCACTCAGTTTGAGAAGTGCCAGCAGCTGTTGAACTCGATAGCTGGGTCCATTAGCTCCAAAGCCGTGGTAACTATGAATCCATGATTTCTCGAATTACCACTTACGTGTTCCTCTGTTGATTTGTGATATTTAGAGATGGGTTTTCTAGTTTCGGGCTAAAGAATGTTCTTATCTTTTGCTTTCTTTGGTTGTTACACGGAATTCATTTCTCAAGAGCTGCATATCTTGCTTGTATTCCCCCAACTCTCTCTAATAGGCACACTTGCTGTACCCAATTGACTAGGCTCTTCCTGATCCCGACCATAGAACTCCAAGCTTGCTCCTTTGGCCCCATCGAAGTCCAATGCTTTATGCTGTATCCTCAGGTGTATAAAAGTTTTCTCCTTCTTGTACTAGGCGATCATTTTCTACTTCACTTGTTGATCTTGGCCTTAGATTCATGTTGCAAGCCTTGGGACCTATATTCATTGGAAAACAAGTCTCCTCTATTTTGCCTATTTGTTGTGAATGACAGCTCTGAGTTGGAGAATGCAAACCCAAACGTGACGTTTGGTTTGCAGGAATAGCTGCTCTGGATTGTAGAACTATGTTGGTCAGCATGGAGATAGAAAATGGAGACAAGGTGGGGGTGGGGGGTGCAGTTTCCATATTGACGAAGATTTTATTTCTCTGTGAAACGAGGAGACTAGGGTACCGGTTTCAGACATTATGTCTTTCTCTCCCTACGCATGATATCACTAAGGAAGAAATGTTTCTCCCTTTTTCTCCTTTTTCTTTTCTATTCCCTTCCCTAATGTTTTGTTGGGAGAGAAGGTCGGGGGAGAAAATGAGAGATGGGTGTAGAAAATCTGAATATTTTGCAAAAACGGATTGGATCAGAAGTGTGATATCTTCTTCACCATCCTTCACATTCCATCTCTACAAAGAATAAGAGGCCTTTCTTTTCTTGAAATTTTGTAATGTGAATATTCATATATCGATGTATATTTAATTATTTTGGGAAGTTGGAATGTCTATAATAAATTGTATGTGTTGTCTCTGGACATCCACTTGTTGCCATTTCATATTACTTCCTTGAAGCATTACCCCTATGATGAATATCTATCCTCTTTTAGGTACTATTAGAACTGGATGTTTCTTTGCTTATATATGTTTACTTCAATGAGAATCACTGTTTCTTTGGGGAGAGGAAAAATATGGCGGGAAATACCCTTTAGTTGGTTCTTGAGAAGCTGAAGACTGCATCAAACAATTTCAATGTGCTTTGGCATGTATTTTTCATATTTATCACATGAAAAACAGCTTTGTCACATCATTCAATATTTTGTTTACAGACGGTTGAGGGGCAGAAACGTAAGCTGGAGGAAGCTGAGCAAATGCTAAACCAAAGAAGGTTTGTAGTGCCAGTCACTAATTTTTCTGTTACAATCACTGCGGTGATATTGCTTAATACATTAAGTTGTCTTGATGCCAGGGATCTGATTGCCAGTTACAGAAATTCAGTTGAGGAACTGATAAAGTCTGAGCCTTAAATGCTCATCTCCATGCCTAGATTCACAGAGGAGAATGTTAAAGTTTCATGGTTGGGTTAGAAGGGAAATTTGGAGATGGTATAAAATTTGGGGATGTTATGTTGGTCGAAAGCAACATTGTGCCACATGATCATATTGCAGTACGAGGCAATCTTCTTGTGGAGATTTTGATCGGACTCTGTTGGTTTGTCATCCGATTGTGATGTCAAGATAATCTCGCTCTTGTTTTCAACATGGGGGATTATTTCAAATGATACGCGAAGTCCACGTATTGACTTGCTTGAGTTGGACTTTGAAAAGGTCTTTGAGTAGGATTCCCTAGTGCCAGGACTTACCAGACCATAATTTCCAAATAGGAAGGAACTAAGGCTCATGCCGGAAAGATGATAAAGATGAGCGTTGTCGCTTTCACGGTCGTTGTGCTAAGCACCCCTATTTTTACATTTTTACAATGCGGTTGAGAATTCATCTACACAACTCGGGGTATGCGAGCAGCCTTAGTTACCATCAAAAGCGCAAAAGTCGATGTTAATTCAACTTGCATTTCCGTCGACATCTTTTGCATTCATTCAGACCTTTGTCCAATTAGCCTTGTCCCTCGTTCTCTTGGTTGTAGTGATTTTGAGTACAGTGATTTGGAGCTTATTTACACTTTTTTTTCCTCTTTTCTAGTATGAGGATGGACTTAGCGCTGATAGTTTACTTGATGCCATCCCCTGCCATACGCGGGCAATTATTCTCCAGCCCAAGAAAAGGGTACACTTTCTTGCGGGTCTTCGCTTAAGGTTTTTACTTTTAAAAGCACGAAGGATAGGATAAATAAGCCTGTTAGTCCACATCAAACGAAAATTGGGTAACAAGAGAATTGGTATTTCAAAATTTCATCAATGCTAGCCGAGTCTACATCACCATAAAGATGCCTCACAGCTATTTTCTCCCAAGTTAAATTCTTCTTGCTCTCATTTCCATCCAAATAATTGGAATGTTCTCAAGATGTCGTAAGGGTTCTTTTTCTCATTAGCTCTCCTCCATCCAAATAATCGGGATGTTCTTAAGACGTCGTAAGGGTATTGCCACCAAGGAAAATTTTCTCCGGTTACACTCAAGGGGCTCAAAATACAAACCTTTTTCTTATGATCGTGAATATAAGCAAATCAATAGCCCATATCATCCATATTTGGCATACGACTAGGAGGCTTCTTCTCATTCGCGCGCTCAACAACAGCCACCTCAGTTGTCGCCAGCAACAATGAGACACTGCAGTTTGTAGGAAATTTTTCAGCTTAAATAATGAAAAACCAAGTTAACTCACAAAAACTGATACTCACCTTGCAGCATCTACTAGTGCAGTTCTAACAACTTTGAGAGGATCTACAATGCCTGCCTTCACCATGTCAACGTAGCCTCCTAATTCAGTGCACAATCATTTTCAGTGTTTGAATAACAGAAAATTCATACAAAATAGCTTAGAAACAACATGGCTCGTTCTACAATAAGATAGCTCATTAAGTCTTAAAATACAATACGGGAGAAATGAAGAGGATAAAAACAATTAGATCATGCCGAGTACATAAAGCTAGCAATGACAGCTTAGTGGCAGTTGAGATTCATAAAGGAAACACCGTAATTCTTCCCAGGAAAAATGGTATCAGAGGACTAGGAGAGGTCTGTGCTTTATCAGTAATTTGGGATAAAGGGAACAAACCTTTTGCAGCATCAAATCCCATATCGAAATTATCCCTCTCTAATAATTTGCCAAGAATCAGAACTCCATCAAAGCCAGCATTTGAGAGTATTGCGAGTGAAGGTGCCTGGAGAAACCAATGGATCGGAAAATTTAAGACCAAATAAACCTCAAAAGTACACTAGGTGATAACCCTGAAAAACAAACCTTAAGAGCATTTTGAATGATTTGGACACCCCTTCTTTCATCCTCATTTTGAGTTTGAACGTTCTCCAAGACCTTTGTGGCATATAAAAGAGCAACACCACCACCTGACACCAACAGGCAAATAAGACCATAGTACTTTGAAAACGTTAAAGCAACTTATGCATAAGAGAAAGAATTACCTGGCACGATACCCTCTTCAACAGCTGCCCTTGTGGCATTTAAGGCATCAGTGACCCTGTCTTTCCTTTCACCAACTTCTGCCTCACTAGCCCCACCAACCTATAAGCATTAATACCAATGAGTTAGGATGTTTCAAGCATGATATCACAAAAGAATCAGGATCGCTAATAGACAACAGACCTTAAAAACAGCTACGCCACCAGATAGCTTTGAAAGACGCTCCTGTGCTTTCTCTTTGTCAAAGGTGGATGTACTCTTCTCCATGGCCGTTCTCAGCTGCTCACAAAATTACATGTCAACTATTCTCTCACCTTTGACCCCAAACTGGGGAAAAAACTACTCTGTTCGAGAGAGCATTAGTTACTAATATAGTCCTTACAAAAGCCAAGGTATTTGTCAATATGCTTCTTCCAAAAGGCAAGACGTGTGAAAATTACTGGGAAAAATTTTTTTAGTGCTGTTCTATTGAATCTTTCTCTGACTGCTCGCGTATTTATTACTTTTGTAATGTTTCAGCCCAGTTGCAAATTCTTGGTTTGTATAGTAAATTCTCAGTTTTATGCTAATAAAGATAACTAATATACCCCAAAGGAAAAAGAGATAAGAAAATACATGAGTCAACAGTAGGTGCAAGTGCAACCCTCAGCTATGAGTTAAAAACAAGATAAATGATATACGCAGGGGAACACTATCAGAGAAGGACACTGCCAACCTTGAACTTTATAAATTATATCTTTTTCATGTCCATTAGGATGATTACTAGATGGAATGTAGCAAGTAAATCTGATGAGGAAGCCACGAAATTTCTTCTTTCCATCTTTGTTTCGTTGATTGTTCCGTTACATTTGGACTCAAGTATTCTCTTACCCCTCAACAATATTAGATTAGGTTTGATGTCTATTGTCTACAGGGACCTTCATCTTTGATGAAACCAATATGCCAAAACTGATTTCTGGTATTGGGATTGTATGACCTTTTCATTGTAGAATTAATATAAGTGATAAATGTTTATATTTTCACCCAACATATTTTCTTTCCTCAAACAGAGACTTCTAGCTTTCAATATGACATAATTGAAAGTCGACTGATTAGCAATGTCATAAGCAGTTCTCAAAATTCTCACCGATGATTGCACAAAATTCATATGAATAATTGGAAGCTAGAAAAGTCCATTGTAACTCCTTTAAAGTGAGAGGTGAATGAGAGAGTCACCCAGCTAAGTGGAAGACATTAATTAGATATCTCCATCGTCATCAATGCCATATAGAAAGCAAAAAAGTTCTGATGTCAGAAATTCAGATATATAGCAAAGTGCCATCGGCATGGCAGAAATTCATTATTGTAACAGAAAACATCTTTGTTTGATCTCATCCATCAAACCAGAAACCACATTAGATACTCGAGAAAATAACTGTTCTTCACACTCAACCAAGTCACAGTCATACCTGTTCACATCTTTCTTCAATTGCCTTCTTGTCGCCTTCTCCATGGAGAATAATAGTATCATCGAGAGAGACAGTCACCTGCAGTGGTCAATAAGGATTTACCCAGATGAAATCCACACGAAGCATAACATTCCTTCAATCATACCTTTTTTGCACTACCCAGCGTTTCAACTTTGACTTTATCAAGAGTAAGACCACGATCTTCGGATATAACCTGTAAATATTTGCTCTGTCATGCACAGGAAGTATTTCCAAAGAACTTTCGGGCATCTCAACTTTCATCACCTCTCCTCCGGTAAAAACAGCAAGATCATCCAAGTTTGCTCTTCGGTTTTCCCCAAATCCAGGAGCTTTAACGGCACAGAGCTGAAGAGCATTCCCCAGCAAAAAACTATCAAAATTGAATTGCCTTGACAATCAAGAAGGGTACATGATGACGATGATGTATTCAGGAAGACAGCAATTTTAAGGTTAGGCATGTCAGGAATGCAGACGAACTTAAGTAAGATCGGTGGTTAAGAGAATTACTCAGACAACAAAGTTCTTTACTATAACTGGTAATTTTGAGTCACGGATGCTAAACAATTCCTTGGTCATGAATAAAAAATAAGTCCAATAAAAACTATCATGCTTTCACTTAAGAAAAATGAGGGATAAATGCCTTTTCATACTTTTCACCCACTTATAATGAAATATTTTCTTAATTAGAGAAGGAAGTTGGCTTACAAAATGACTTTGACACCATGAGTGCTCTACAATGCTACATGTACGTTCATCCATATTACAGGGGAATATGTAAAGATGTAAAAGTACTTTTGAAACTACATATTGCAGGGGAATATGGATGAAACTACCATTGATGTTAACACATCATTCAGGAAAATGAATATATAAATTCTTACAAAAGCATGTATTGTTGTCATGCCCTATATAGTAGATACCTTTATCCCGGCATGATGCTTGTTAATGACGAGTGTTGTCAGTGCCTCGCTCTCTATATCCTCAGCTACTATAAGAAGAGGTCTGTTCATCTGTTCACAGAAAGAGAGAGAGGAGGGGGCCAAGGAGAGAAGAAAAGGGGGAAATTTTCATCATTTCATGCAATTATTCACAGCAATTGTTGTTGGAAAAGATTCTTAAGAAAAAGGTTCACTACCTTCATAGCAAGCTCCAATATTTGCACAACCACATTCAGATCTGAAATTTTCTTGTCATGAATGAGGATGAGGGGATTTTCCAGTTCCTGCAATTACATATCCCTCATGTCAACATGTCAATGGTTCTTCTCCACTTATTTTCCACTCGCAAGATTAATGAGAGACCCAATCTAGGATCATGCAAACGTAGCATCTAGCTATGAGGACTCAGAACTCATAAAAAGATTTCAATATTGTGACTCAATTGGTGTGATGCGAGAACAAATGGCTGTAGTAGCTAATATCCCTCCACACTTTAAGCAGCAAGAAATTCATATCAAGTGAGAATTCTTTTTCTGTGGCAGGGACATTTGTCTACAGTTTCCACAATTATTCTTTCTATTGAAGATTCTTCAAAAGCTTAATCTACAGGAACAAGATCCACATTAATTACATGCTTTTTAGAGTCAACATTTCATCAGGGCCAGAGAGTAATGCGTGAAAAGGAACACCCAAGCTTAAATTCTCAAAGCTAAGAAAAGGAGCTCTTGGCTTACGCATTTCTGAGTCTTTCGATCAGTGACAAAATAAGGAGACATGTAACCTCTGGCGAGCTTCATTCCCTCCACCACTTCCAATTCATTGTCCAACGTGTTCCCATCCTATGTGCAACACATTCATTATTCATGTGGTGAACCAAGTAGCGCAATACAAATGAAAACATGATCCACTTACAGTGACAGTAATTATTCCTTCCTTTCCAACTTTCTCCATTGCCCGTGCTATCAGTTCTCCAATCTCCCGTTCGCCATTAGCAGAGATAGTGGCCACCTGTCAATTATGTATCAGTATATATATGATTTGTTGGGAGACACAATAAGTGACTGCAGCAAATTAAAAACAGATAATAGAAATGCAAACTCTAGCAGATCCAGCGAGCATTTATGACAATCCAAAGTGGGTTGAGACAATGCCAATGATTATTCAATCACATTATTTGTGCTTCACATGCAATGACACAAATCTTTATCACTTACCAGCAATTTTGGGCCCATTTATGCTTGTGTATGATTATAAAAAAACTGATCAAATAGGAAAAATGACTCACTTTATGTTACATATATCAACCATTTTTGACATCCCAAATTCATGAATACCGAATTCCACAAAACAAGCCAATCACTGATAAACACACCCTCGTCAGCAGCATAATTTACAGGAAGGCCTTTACCTGGGTGATTTCTTCAGGAGTACTAATCATCAAGGCTCTGCTTTTCAAGTCAGCTATGACAGCATCAACTGCTTTATTGATCCCACTGCGCAAATCCATCACATTTGCACCAGCAGCTACTGACTTGCATCCTTCCATCACTATTGCCTGGGTCAGTACAGTTGCACAAGTTGTACCTGCGACCAGATGGGTATCTCTCTTGAAATAGTCACCAAAAAGGAAAAGAGTAAACTCTTTCAATTCACAAGTTAGAGTCGCCAGGTCATGAATAATTAAGTAACATGCTGAGAATGATAAGATAATAACTAAAATGAATTATTCAAACTCTTTATGTAACTGTACACATTCAAAAGAAAAAAAATAATTCAAACTCACTTTTAGACAAGTAACAGTACACAGATTTAGAGGGCAGAAACTCCAAAGGCATTAAAGATTATATACAGAAAAGACTGCAAACTCAGCAGCTGAAAAATAACTGAAGCTCCACAGGAAATTGCGGTTTTGATTGGTGCAATTAAGCACACAAAAGCTTTCCACTCTTTTTTTAAGCCAAAAAGCTGCACCTTCATCAGTAAACTACAACTAATTGAACTATCACCATTTTGGTTTCCCAGAACTTTTAGTGTGGCACTACTCCAAAATTGTTCTCAGTCAATTCAGCCTAAGCATCTTGTTGTGGCCCATCTCTATCAAGCGCAGGTTTCTTGGCTCTGAGAAACTACCACAATCTCTGGCAAACACCTAACAAGTTAAAACTCAAGAAACAAACTGAAGCCAGGAGCATAAATGTGGATTATGCTTATGATGCACATAAAACACAAATAAATCAAGGGATTTACCGTCTCCAGCAACTTTATTTGTTGCATTTGCCACCTGTTTCACGAGATCCGCACCCACATTCTTGGCCTTATCCTCGAACTTGATGCTTTTGGCAACAGTGACTCCATCCTTTGTAATTTTGGGATTCCCTCCACTATTTTCAATTATCACAATTCGGCCCTAAATTTTTTATTCAATGCAATGGATTAGCCAAAATACACAATAATTGTTTACACGTATACCAGTTGATGCGACCTCAGTATCATTCCAAGTGGCAGTCAGATTATAGTAGCAGTAGTATGTTTGAGCAGACAACTACAGTTCAGAGTTTTGAGTGAGATGCATAAGAATGATTGCGATTGACATAAAGAATAAAGCTTACAGGTCAATGCAAACTCATCAGCGACCATATTGTTACATCATATCCACTACTATTTGGAATGTATCTAATCCCCAACAACCCCCCCCAAAAAAAAGAAACACTTTCCAAAATATAAATAAATGAAAGAGAGTACACCATGCATGCGATGAAGAGTAAATGAAGAAATGAAGATAGATATCATACAAAAATAAGGTACCTTAGGTCCCATTGTCACTTTGACGGCTTCTGCAACCTCAGTGACACCTCGCAGCATAGCTGCACGGGCTCCAATCCCAAAGTTGATGTCTTTGGCGACATAACATCTGGTCCCGATGACTGCGCGACGAGCCTTTCATTTTTCAAGACATCAGGCACCAAGTATGATCAGTTCAAGTCAAGCCCAAGAACGACTTCATAAATCAGTAAAAAAAAAAAAAACCATAAATTTTAACGCTGGCGGTTCAACTAATTTCATGATGATCCCAACCAGAACATCAACTAAGTAACGGCCAAAATGCAATCTTTCCTCGAGTAAGAACTTTCGAACTCCCGGACAACAAAAAGGCAAAAAAATCCACCGAACCCACAAAAAAATTGGCGCTTTAACTCGCTGATTCTCTTTCCTCGGAATTGAATCCCCAGAATTCTCGTCGACTGAATCAAACGAGTCCTATTTAAACAACTAAAGGAAAGAAAACGGACGCAGCACAACGAGAGACAAAAGACTCACCAGTTTCTTCGAAGAACCATGGCTGGAAAAATCGACACGCAAAAACAAAAGAAGCCCGTCAGTCATCTAATTGTACATGCACGAGGAAAGAAGCCATGCTTGCGATGTCCATTGACGGTACCTGATCGACGAAGCGAGCTTCGAAGCAATTCGGAACATTTCGCCTTCACCGCACTTGCCGAGGAAGTACACGCAGCAGTACAGCACCGGATTCCGGAGAAGACGACGCGGGATCAGTGCCTATTCGATCGCTAATCGCAGGTTCTCCGACGAACGTGCACGACGACTCCTTTCGCAGCAGGGGTTTTGGTAGGGTTCAACGAGCTGCAGCGATAGCCGTTGATGTTGATTACTACTGGATCGACGCCCTTGACGACGTTAAGTTGACGTGAGGGTTGGATGGACGGTCTAGATTCTTCTTATCGTGAGTGGGCTCCGCAGCGGAACGAAAGACCGATTCCGGGCCAATTGGTTATAGGCCCATTAGTAGCCATGGGCTCATGGGCCTTGGGCTTAACACTGTCCAAAGCTTAAGTCAATTCCAACACCGTAGCGTAAAAGATTAAAACCCAAAAGAAAAAAAAAATTAAAAGAATTAAATAGTACCGGTAAATATTGACTATGAGGTTTACATAACTAAACTCACTTTAATATGAGTTTTTTTTGTCATATAAAGAAAAGAAAATTATTTATGCTTGCTTTAAACGTTTCAAAATAAAGTAAATCGGACAAGAGATCTTGTTAAAGATAACATGGACTATTTTTCACTCATTGGAGTGAGATATGTCTATTAGATTGGTTGTAAAACGAGCCTATACAATATTTTATTGTATGATTTACGAGCCCCAAAAGTTTAAGTATGCTTGTGTTGTATTTCTATTAAAATTTTGTTGCCTATTTTGTTACCTTACCTTTCGGACCTGAGAAGATGCTCTCTCTTAATGGTAGAATACTATTCAACCGGACTCCATCATAATGATTGATCGTGTGAGTCTCACATGAGCCTCATAAATAAGTCTCATCTAATTAATCGCCGTGATTTCATATGGTTTGTTGACTTGACTTCGGAGTTAGCGTATCCCCTTGTGATTCATCGACTAGGGGAAGGGAAGAAAAGATCACATGCGCTGGCCACATGGCCAGCACATGCAATCATGAATCATTCCTTGAAGGTCAGGGAAAAATCATGTAACAATGATGGCAAATGCTGTTGAGATTGAATTGTTAAAATAAGCGAATCATCAAACTTGTCCAGCTGGAGGAACTTTCATTAGGCACTTTCTGAAGACCGCATTGAATTTGAGACAGCTCTTCAGCACACGGATTGGAGAGACAACCTCATCGAACCGACAGTGCTCGCGAGCCCACATTGGTACAGCTTCGTTTCTTTCGCTAAACTCACATGTTCGAGTCTTATCAGTTGAACTCCGAGAATCAGTTTTCTCGTGAGAAAATCACTCAGAAAAAAGAAAAAAAAAAAGAGAACTTCTGGATCATTTCACGAAGTTTTCATCGACCGTCTAACGCAATCAATCCCATCAACTTTCATCTCATTTTTACAAACACATTGTGATGAACAATAGGAAAAGAAAGACAGTTCAATGGTAGAGGATCGAAAGTATACAAGCAAACCATATACCCAATAATAAAAAATTGAAACTATACCACAAGATCAACATAAGCTCCATCAAACCATCCGTCTCCTTCCTCATTCCCTCACTAAAACGTCCATTTCCAAATCTTGACCCTCGTTTCGACCTTGCATTTCGCTCCCGCCGTCGACGCCGTGGCCGTCGCGTTCCCGCTCGGGACGCTTACCTTGATCCCCACGCACGTCACTCTGATCCCGACCTTCGGCGTCTTCAAGCTCCCCATCTTCGCTTTGACCTTCGTCTCCAACTTCACCTCCAACGGCAGGCCGTTCTTGCTCTTCATGTCCGACGTCAGCTTCGCGAGGGGCGCCGCGTCGATCGCTCCGCCGCCGCCGTTGCTCGCGATTGTGGTCTTCAGCAAAGTGGTGTTCTTGGTCCCATGCACGAAGGAAGGGAAGGAGCCTTCTCCGACGTCGACGCCGTCGCTGTAGACCGATATGGTTATGGGGCCGTAGTAGTACACGAGCTTCTTGTTAGGGTTTTTGGCGGTGACGTTGAGGTCGAACTTGGAGATGACGGTGGAGGAGGACTGGGAGACGTTGAGGTAGGAGAGCTTCAGGGCGGAGACGGCGAAGGAGGGGCGGTGGGGGCGGTAGACGAGGTAGACGACGGCGGCGAGGATGGCGGCGACGAAGATCAGGGCGATGACGAGGAGAGTGAGGAAGATGCAGCAGGAGCAGCAGCAGCCGCGGCGGTGGCGTCGCCGGGCCTGCGGTCGGTAGGCCGGGCGGTTGGCGCCGTAGAGCTGGGCCTTCGTGGCGGGGAACGGCGGGTTCGCGGGCGCGGCGCCGATGGGGGCGGGCTTGGAAGGGTAGACTTTCTCAGCCATTCTGAGAGAGAGAGAGAGAGAGAGAGAGAGAGAGATGTAGGATTTCAGGAAGAGTCGATTTAATGCAGGATAAATAGAAAAGCAAAGGAAAGGTTTGAAGAGAAAGTGAGGAAAATGTGAATGAGGCTGCTATGGCATTAAACAAAAGATGGAAAGTAACCGGAGACAGACAACAACCGCGTACCCGAATATGGAAGAAGTACCTAAATCACCATCTCTTATGATCCTGGCCAAATCATTTTAAAGCTTTGAGGATCTGTGCAATCTGCTGCAAACCGACCATGAAAATAACCTACACATGTTACATCAAATTAATCATCATTATCATGGTGTTGCATCACATTAATCATCATTATCATTTGGACATGCGCGGTTCATTTTCTAATACTTTCATCCGCTTCGTAAATATGTGAATTTCATCTCTACAATACTACATAATTTATAGCGATATCGGTGCATAAACAAATGTAACTTTTACTGGTTATTATATGTATTGTTGTGTCAAGTAAAAAAGGTCTCCTACCTCTGATGAATCTTTTTTTCTTCCTCGAATAGCATTTGTTAACTAATACATATTATTTCATGGAAAAATGCATAAGTTAATAATTACGTTTCATTTTTCATATGTTTCGATATTAGAATTTGGATCTTTTCTATCCTACAACAACTCTCGTGAAAAAAAAAAATTCAAATCTTGAAATACTATTTGTCCTTTCACGTATACAATTTCCTGGGATGTTGTAGCTTTAACATAATTTATTTTCATTATTTAATGATCCAATGTTTAATAAGTAAAAAGTGAATTTGTTTGATCTTTTGATTTGAGAGAGAGAGAGAATCTCTTTCTTGAGAAAATCCATAGATGTCGCCCCTTCAACTACTGCATTTTAAACAATGTTGAAAGCGAAGGTTGACCTTCCATCATGACCAACTAGGCAAAAAACTCCCATGTGGTGACATTTAACGCGACGCATTTTTTTCCCACATGGAGCATGTTAAAATATTGATATGCTTTTGTGAGAATTTGCGGAGAAAACCATGCACATTGGAGAAAGGAAGTTGCAAAGTTTGCAGAACTAGAAGAAGGCAATGTAGGATCAAAGTGGGCAATCCCAGGTCTGATCATATCCCTCACCCGTTTTCTAGTGGGGATAGGAGTTGGGGATAATCTTTTGAAACTTTTATGGGAGATTGTGAAAGCGAGATGACAAGATGCAAAGCGGGTCGATAGCAAAATCACTATAAGCTTTTTCTTTCTTTCTTTAGCCTGATATGAAAGTTACTGCATCTGAATAGATCTGGCTGGGGCTGATGCAGGCTGTTGTATTGAGGACCATGTTTCAAGAAAGATCCAAACTTGAAGAAAGTAAAGATGTTATCGACCCAAGACCTGTTCCGTGAATAAAATAGCGAGAGAAGCAGGTGTGGCGTCACATCGCAACCTCGTTGCCACATCGCAACCTCGCAACGAAGCAACCAAAACCCTAACCAGAACAATTGGCAAGTAGCAATGATAATCTCTCTCTTTCTATATTTGTCCACTCTTTTCCACGTTCTCAATCATATTGGTAAGTGAAAGTCAACAGAAACAGCAAATTTGATTCTTCACCAGCCAATCTGTTCATTGTTAATTGTTATTGTCAGACTGGCTATGGTACAGTCTCGTCAGATGAGTTGGAGCATCTCCATCACATCCATTTTTCTCGGGAAAAGGTTATTTCATTTGCCTATTTGTTCGGTTTTTCCAACCATTCTCTCTTTAGCTCAGCAGCACTTCTTCTCATGTGGGAGAAATTATAGCTTCCGTTTCCTGTGATTTGTCAGATAAGTCAAACAAGGTTTAGACACAAACTACTAAGTTTCATGAAATATTAAAAAGGAAAAGTCACAAAATGCCAAGAACTTCACAGTTGACTCATGAACGCAACCGAGTCAATTCTTTTGTAGGAGTTAGAGAAGACTCTTTGGACGTGTTTGGTAACGATTATGTTCTCGAAAGTAGATTTTGATTATAAATGATTTTTTTTAGTATATTTCTGGAAACAGATTCTAAGCATTTTAAGCCATTTGATAACTATCTAAAATTTCTAATTCTGAAATAGAATTGCGTTTGATACCGTACTCATTGATTCTATTCCAAATCAATTTCTTTTAATTTTTGAATAATTTTTTTACTTTTTTTCCCTTTTTTCTCCTATTCTTCTTCTTCTTCTTGTGGCCGACAACCTCATTGGAGCGTCGCCGGCCCTTAGTGAGGCCGACCCTTGTCGGCCGAGCCTCACCGGTGGCCAGGCCGGTCTCGCCGAGGTTGGGCGAGCCTCGCCGGTGGCTAGGCTTGCCTCCAACGAGCTCGCCAAACCTCGCCTTGGCTTGGCGAGCTCGCTAGAACCGACAAACGGCGGCGGGCGGTGGTGGACGACGATCACAGGATGGCGGAAGGGAATAAGAAGAAGAGTTAGTTTTGATTCTCAAATTTGTTTTTGGAACAAGAATCAACTTTTTTTTTATTCTTAATTTTACTCCAAATCTGTTCCCGGAAACAAAATTTTTACCAAACGCGATTCTGTTCCAAAACTACTCCCAAGAACAAAAAATCATAATCGGGTACTGTTTGGCACGTTGCCAAACAGCCCATTTGCTTATGAGATAGATTCCATTCAAGATCACAAATGTATCTTGTACAACATTTCAACTCCAGCATCAAGCTTGATACAAAATCTGATCTATTTGACAGAGTTTGCTAGGAAGGAAATTCTTTACTGCTCTTAAATCAAGAACTTGAGTCCCAGAAAGGTTTTGTGCTATTTCACATGTAAAATTTTCAGACAATGCTTCCATGAATAATGTGAAAATAAAGGAGGCCCGGAAATCTTAAGTCAAGAGTGTTTAATTAAATGGTTTAAATGAGCAATGGTTTTTCATCCAGCATGCTACCTTCTTAGATCCTATGCAGTTTTGTCAAATTCTTTACTAAACGAGCTTAAAAGTAGTCGAACATCTTTCATTCACTTCAGGATCCTTGTGGACCGCAATGTGGATAAAAAAAAAAAAAAATAGTACGTTAGAGTTGTTCACATTGGAACTATTCATCTCCCAAGCAATTGGATTCTTCTTTTCACATATTACTATTAGTGAATGTTTGGTAACCATCAAAACAATGTCTGGTTCTGATTTTTTGTTCCCGGGAGCAATTTGGGAATAGAATCACGTTTGGCAAAATTTTTGTTCTCGAGAACAAATTTCTATTTTTTTTCTCAAAATTAGATTTGAAATAGAATCAAGAATTTAAAAAAAAAATAAAAAGTTGATTCTTGTTTTGGAAACAAATTTAATAATCAAAATCAGCTCTTCTTCTTCTTTTTCATCGACTACCATCCCGTGGTTGCCGTCCGCCGCCACCCACCGCCGTACGCCGCCGTCCGCCGCTAGCAACCAGTCCGGCGAGCTCGCTAGTGGCTAGGTGAGCCTCGCCTAGCCCTGGTGAGGCTCGGCTAACGAGGGCTGACAATGCTCCGGTGAGGTCGCCGGCCCTCGTTTGGCCCGTCGCCGGCAGCAACCGGCCACAAGAAGAAAAAGAAGAAGAATAGGAAGAAAAAGGAAAAAAGAAAAAAGAAAAAAAAGTAAAAAATTAAAAGAAATTGATTTGGAACAGAATTAATGAACACGGTACCAAACGCAATTCTATTCCAAAATCGAAATTTTGGACAATTATAAAACGGCTTAAAATGCTTATAAATTGTTTAGGGAACGAGAATAAAAAATAATCATTTTCGATCGAATCTATTAGGGAGAACAAAATCATTACCAAACGCGCCCTAATTAGATTACATTTCGAAAGTGACAGCATACACTGACTCTATAAAAATCCTTCAAGTTTTTAGGCCCTCACATCGCTGCTGCTCGTCCAAGTCTACTTCTCAAGATTTTAGCTCCCATATACCTGCATACGACACGACGAATATATCAGTGCATTACCCATTAGACCTTTTTTTCAATTTTTTTGAATTTGCATCTTTGAAGGGAAAAAATTGCGGAAGTACCTGCCCATCATCATGACAGTGGCTTGAGGATTAGTCCCTGGGGACTCGCTGAATGTCGAACCATCGACGACTCGGAGCTGGTCAACACCAAGGACCTTGTTCTCATGGTCCACCACCTTGCCTACGTGGCATCCTCCGTGGTAGTGCCAGATCGTGATCACCGTGTCCCTGCAGAACTGCTCGAGGGACTTGGTGTCATTGGTGTGCTTGGGAATGAGGTTGACGTTAGCCTCGACGCTGATGTTGAGCAGCTTCTCCGTGGTTTGCTTGTCCACTCGAGTTAATTGCGTGAAGTACTTGGACTGCACAACCTTCGTGGCCAGGCGAATGCCGTTGACACAGCGCTCCAGGTCATGAGGGTGGCTGAAATAGTTGAAGGTGATCAAAGGGTTGTCATCAACGTTGGTGTTGATCAGCCTTAGCTCGCCTTTGGACAAGGGGTTGGCAAGCTTTTCGAGGATGAAGCCTCCACGGAACACCTCACGAGGCAGGTCCCTTTTGTTTCGTGTATAGGCTCGAACAGCTTCTGGAGTTCTTTGCTTCGGAGGTATGGTGGACAACTGCCCGATCTGGTTACATCAAAAGATTGTTATCATGAAATTCACAGAATCTGCACACGTGAATCGAGAAAACATAGCATTAAGTGGAATGATTTCTAATGTGATACAAAAGCTTCGTAGGCCATGATATGGCTGCTTTAAGTTATGAAGTAGCTATTTTCTGTAGGGAAATATCAATATCACCAGGGTCTTTGGAGTTCATTCTTTGCAATAAAGCTCACCTCTGCTGACACGATTCCGTGGTGGCAGCGAATACTATCGTTAGATTGCCCAAATCCACTGCTAGATTCAAGATAGACTCCCAACTTGGTGATCCCCACGGTCTGAATGAGTGACTGATTGATTGGTCCATTTGTGGGTACAAAAATGGTGTTCATGGGGTTGTCCGCTATGTCTTTCCCGACAAATTCCTGGTCCAGGACCGTGGATATGTTCAATTTTTCAAGGTTGGCTTTTGGTCCGATGCCACTGAGCAGGAGCAGTTGAGGGCTTCCAATAGCTCCACTAGATAATATTACTTCACTCTGCAGATTGCTTTTGAGAAACGCTCGATGGCCACGTCCATTTTCATCTTTAAACATGACTCCCACCACCTTTGGTCGATTCCCTGCAAAAGAAAAGGTTCACGTTCAGTTTCTAACAACGTTTAAGAGTCGTTAAGATCATCAATACGCTTTATTTTTGCCCTTTATGTAGTCAGATGCAACTTCAAACTATCAACAGCTTCAGTTAAGGACTATTGCAGGCTATCAAACGTTAAGAAGCTCAGTTCAAGAGGAGCCTTTTAGTGTCAAAAAGCTTGACAAGGATTGGCCTTGTGCAAATTTCATGCCGATTGGTAAGATTAAAATAATTTACCTCTTGTGTCAAACACAATCTTTTGCACTGTCGCGTGTATCAAGACTGTAAGCTTCTGAGGATTTGCAGTGGCAAGAAGCTCGGCAGCAGTGTGGCGCCGGCTGTACCTATCAAAAATGGTGCCTCCCACTTTGGTCCCATATAAATGATCATAGGTGAACCCGTTAAAAGGTGACACCCCGACGTCCAAAAGACTGTCCTTGAATGCCCTTTGCCAAGGCGCAAAGTCTGGCCTGTGGACAATTTGCTTCTCGACCCACGCGTAGGACTCATTCACCAATTTCTCGTCCCAACCTACCTTTCTTATGAACCTGGAGCATGATAAAATTATTAATGCTGAAGTTTTAGAAACATTTAATCCTAACTAAGAACAAGTACCATCTATCTATCTCAAACACTTCTGGTCCCCATCTTATGGGCCTTCACCATTTAATGTTTCTCTTTGTCATAAAGTTTAAGGCTCATCTCATGAGATGAATAAATGCAGAGGGACCAGACAGGCATCTAACGAAATGGAGCAAAATGAGAGATAGAGATCATAAATGCAGTGACATATGGTGCCAAGAGGATATAATTATTGTCACATGGTCACCGTCATCACTTTCAAACCTCAAGATTAATTGCTACAGTAGCGAGATTGTGATGTCGAATTTGTCGACTTCGCCAAGCGGGGTCTGCCTAAATGCCATCATATCTGGTGCTACAGCAGCAAGATTGACCAGGGAAGTGCACTTTCGCTTTCACAAGACATCATGATGCGTGATTGACAGTTATCGACCTTTAACCTGGATTCGATATTACTAACAACTACTCTTTCCTCGCGCGGGAGATCAAATCATCGTCATCCGGAAACTTATGATTAGGTGGGACATTAGTGCGTTGAAGAAGGGCAATAAAATGCGGGAGCTGGTTCGAGGAATGTATGAAAACCTTACGTCTGTGCTTACGGCATGTATTCTCCCTTCTTCTTCTTCAAGAATGAACCATGCAGAGACCAATACAACCAAATATGCGTCTAGATCTTGTAAAACTAAGGCGAGACCAGGGAAATACAGAATGCAGAAGTAAATTTCCACAGTTTCCAAAAGAGGCAAGAGTGAACCATGATCAACAAATGCTAGGAAGCACTACTTGCACAGACTACAGCTATATAGACGTCAACATTTTCCGGTGTTGATGAACTGTTTACATAATGGTATACATTTAAAATTTCTTCCAACCAACCTAAAATAGTTATGACCGCCCCAGAAAAAAGCAAAAAGAAGTTAATAGGACAACTACCTTAAAAGTAAGTTCTGCATTAGAAGGCATTTTTGCCTTTTTGGCTAAAAGGATAGCTATCTCTCAAGTCCAGAAGGAAAAGAAAGAGACTTGACAGGTTCAAATTAATTTGCGTACTTTTTACCTAGAGGGGAAACAATATATATATGTTCGCCAGGGAACATTTACTTTTGAATGATAATAGCATTCACTGGCGGTGTAAGAAAAAGTTTACACAAGTGGCGGTAAGTGGCGATATCCACCCTAGATTTGATGGTTAGTGAGAGACTGGGTACTTTAAATGCTCAAATTAATGGTGGATTAGACTCATGGAAAGTTTTCTTTACACTGGCGATGTATGTATTAATTTTCCAGGTACTGTTTACTTTGAAAAGCCTCATTTGCTGAACTGGAAGTTTGGCCACTGATATGAGGATGACAAGTCACCTAATCACATTCAAAATCTATATCTTGGAAAGATCCTCATTTCACTGTGCACTTCCATTATCCAAAAGAAGAATTAGGCAAAAAGGCTGTCTTCTCTAGTACTAGCTTGCAACATATTCTGCTCTTGATTCTCATATACCCTATGGTCCAAGAAAATGAAATTCCTTCTCTCTTTTTTTCCCTTTTTACCTCAATCTTTAAGGAGACGTATTCCTTGACATACTAATGTAGAAACGGCATGCAACTAGGAAGAGATAAACAAGATTTGTATCATGTATATGTCAATATCCTCATAGGACTTACTCTGTGCTTGCTCTGGTGTAGAACCCGGCATTGATGCAGGTGCCGCCACCCAAGACCCTAGCCCGGGAATTCAGAACGCCGTCCGTGGAGATGAAGAACTGTGAGGCTGAGGTTTTCGATGTGTCCGCAAGGGTGAGGTGGAAATTCTCTAAGAAAGAGACATTGGCATTTGCAAACGGGACGCCCCCTCTTTCGAGCAGCAGGACACTAAAGTTCTGAGAGAGGGTGGCCGCCAGGGGACACCCGGCGGTGCCACCTCCCACGATGATGTAGTCGTAGGCGTTGTTGACGCCATTCGATGAAGATGACGAGGATGATGAGAATGTGCTTGCCCTCCGGATGAATGGGTACCTGTACTCTGAGTAATTTGGTTTCCCTGCATTGTAGAACATCGTGTCAATTGTAGAACATTGTGTCAATGCCAAAGTTTGTTTTTCCCCTCTTTAACTTCTTCTGCCCATGTGTCTAATCAGCTGCCAACATTCAATTTGCAAGTACTAACATTTCTACGTAAATCAAAGCACCAGTAAGGTTTCAACCCAAAAAGAATGGGAAGAAAAATGCAAAGGTTGAACAAATGTACAGACTGAACGTGGCAACTGCTTTTTGGTCGGGAGCAACGGATTACTTTTTTCCAATTGCGCAGAAGAAAAGATCAAAGACAACGGAAGATTGAATGGCCACGAGGAAAGATCAAAGAGACGAGGCACAAACATGATTATTTTTTCTCGTAAAATACCTTGCTATCCTTCAAGGAACCAGACAGACCAAGAAGGACAGCCTGGAAAAATCACAAAGAAGTGACCCATTAAACATAACGCCCCCAGAAATGCAAATATTTCTTTGCCTCGATCAGAAACAACTAGACCCAACAAAGGCACTGATCAAATAAGCTCTTATCTGAGAAGGCTGTGATCGCAAGGATGGCAGACACCGAGGACATGGAAGAGAAAACCAGGACACCCCTCGAGAAGCTAAACCAGACGTCACAACAGACAGTACACCAACTTTCCTTCCAAGTCAAAAAGCAACAAGAGACCAGGACGAATAAAACAAACTCGCCGAGAGAAAGAGAGAGAGGGGGGGAATTTGAAGGGAAAAAGAAGGCAAAAAATGTACCTTGACAAGGAGAGAGCAAGCGGAGGCAAACGAGGAGGAGTAAAGGAACAAAGAGCTTGAGTGGCCGGGGTGCTGCGGTTGCTCCAACCAGAGCCATTGCAAAAGCAGACAGAAGCACAGAGAAAAGCAGAGGCCCGCGCTCACTCCCCGACGCAGCTCAGAGAGGAGCTTGCTTCCTTCAAGCGCAATGTGGCTCGCTCTGGTTGGCCGTGTTCCGTGTGCTCCTCTGAACGAGTTATATGTACCCATTAATCGAGCATCCCCAAGAGGCGATAGATTACCATAACCACATGCAGAGTTAATGCTCGATGGGGGACCGGTGAGAACGAAAGATTAAAACCCAAAAAAAAAAAATAATAAAGATTTTATGAACGATGAGCAGACCCCCGGGGAATTTTTTTAGCTCTCGAAAGGGTCTCCTGATCACCCATCGATCAGGCCCCTATTAAAGATGCACCGGAGCTACAACTGGAAAGGGGCCATTCAATTCGACGGGGTTGAAGTTTAAATATTGGCCATAAAAAGAAATTTCTTTTGAAAATGAGATCGGGAAAGGAGAAAGAGTGAATGCCTCGAGTCAGAGTTAGGAATTCTAGGGTGTTGGATTAACGTCCCGAAAAGTCAATCCTGCTGCTGTACGTACGGGGACCGCTCATGTCATGCAGTGAAAGTTCCCATGTTTTTAATCTTATGTACGAGCGCGCGCGGTATTAATGAAGCATTTATATGTATTTTGTACGTTTTCTTTCCGTGATTCTGAGAATGGAAATAAATTTGCAGGGACTAGGGTATCAATGGGAAATCGTCCGTAAGAAATATTCTAATCCTGACTCTCTTGTTAAATACTTTTAAAGAATAAAGATTGTCATTTTTTATATTTCTTTATTAAATATGATAAAGGATTGCCCTTAAAGACTCATTAATAAGACTTTTATTTTATATTTAATGTCAGATATTTGGCTTTTTCTTGTAAAATAATGAACCATTAATCGATGAGTGCTCTCGGAGCACTTATCAGATGCTTGACGTCGAAATAACTGATTTTGAAAATATGTCGTATGCATCTTGTGAGGATAATTAGTATATTACAAATTGTGATAATTCTTTATTTGTTGTTTCGTATGGGCTGAAAATCCAAATATGGCTTATAGGATGGCTTGAAACCCATCCAAAGACTCCTCTTAAAGTTCCATGAGGTAGCATATGAGAAACGGGTCGAATTGTTTTATCATGATGCTGACTCTATTTGAATTTCTCCAAGTTAATTGGTGAATAGATGGTGCACCTACAATAGGTTAATTCGAGACCTGGCTTATAACTCTTTTGCAACATTTCTTATCTCCCACATACAGGGTTTTTCTCCCTCGAGATCTCGTTTTTTTGAAGTTGTTTAGATATAATAGAGCAAACCTCGAGTGTAGTTTACAATAAATGGTTACGCATTTCCTTTCAAGGCGGTTTAGGCTAGATGTCTCAAATTATGTTCCCAAAGATTGTTCACTTATTGAATTTTTTAGGTCTCTATGCGATAAAAGATCTCAAAAAGCTTTCACATACATGTTGAATCCACACTTATTCGAGCTTCATTATCCAATGTTCCTTCACACTAAAGAGCATCGACATACGAACCTATAAACCGAGTCACTTTCTGACGGTTTACGTTTTTATTAATTATATTAGGCTAGGGTTTAGTGGAAGGAAATGGGGCTGGAATAGAATCGCGTATTTGAGTTTCCGTTTCCATTTCCGTTGTAGTACTTGACATGACTTCAATACTGGTGGGAAACAGTGATTTATAGGGAAAGCTGATTCTATCAATGGAAGGCATGGGCATTCCGTTCCGTTCCACTAGAGAACACACGAAACTTCAATTCTTTTGAATAGCCGCATATTTTCCTTGTCACAGCAGAACAGTGTATTGCAATAACGCTTGTTCCTCGTTTCATTCTGGTCTCTTTCTCCATTTCGATTCCCATCTCATTTCATTTCCGCACATCGAAGATGCAGATAATTACCAAAAAAAGTTATAAAACTACTATATATACGTTAATGCAATTCTAAACCTTTCGTTTTGACCAATTTAGTTATAAATTTATTGACGATTTGGCAATATGGTCGAAAATTACTATCCTGTGTGGTGTAGTTGGTGTTAATATGAAATTTTTTTGCAATTTATTAAAAAAATTATGGAGTTATCATAATTTTTTTATTTTACTTTTTGTGCTTTTTCTTTTCTTTCATAGAGTTGGCAAGCCTACAAACCCTTGCCCAATGTTCGCTGAGGGTTGCCAACCACAATGAAGAGAAAATAAAAATAAAAATTGATAAAAAAAATTACAAAAATTATTTATATCAACATTAATCATAACCCGTAAATATTTATTGTCTACATCAGAGATTTCAATCATTCTTACAATAGACTTAGAACTTTTTTTTGGTTATTTTCCCCAAAACATGCCATGTTCTTTCGTGGCTTTCATGTAGCTGGTGCCGAAATCCGTGTGGCTTGACAGTAGATGGATGCTACCAAATTTATGTAGACGATCAAAATGGCGATGCCAATATTACAGAGAGGATGGTATAAGCAACAATAGTCCGATTAGCATAATAATCCTTTTAATCCATCGTGGTCCCCAAGGATAACGGCCTGTTTTGGGCCGTTAGACCCCATCACAATTACTAATTTGTTTCTCATTTTGTGATCCAAATAGAACAGAACGGCCATTAACTTCACGGTGGAGAAGGGACATCGCTTAATCATTTCTCGACCAAGTATGGTTAGCAGGAGAGTCTTTTGTCCACCCTGAATTTAAGTGCAAAACACGATGATTAGCGTTAATCGACATATCAAATTCGAAAAAGTGTCGATGTAACTCGTTGATCAAGGTCCCATTTGATTCGGCTTTCTTAAGGGTCTTTGGGCTTCCAAAGCCGATTAGGAAAAAATTTTGGTGTTTAGTTTAGCATTTGAAACTTCTCTTTCTCAAATGCTTACCTACTGCTTTGGGTATTTCAGCATTTTCGGCATGCTGGTCCTCTTATTAATAAATGAGAGTCTTTCAAGTGCAAAACGTGATGATTAGCGTTAGCCGACACACCAAATTCAAAAAATGTCGATGCAACTCGTTGACTAAATGATGAACGGCCAATCGACGTTGGCTCGATCCGACTTGAAAATACGTAGGACCCTAGAGTTCTTTTGAGGTACATACGAACCCCGAGCATCCGTCGCCGTCTTGTCCCCAGACGAAAGGAGGACTCTTCTGCACCAAACGTCGAATGCATTAGCTGCGGACGCGTTCCCGAATGGCGTCGCCTGGGATTTGGTGGGTGGGGGGTCATTAACTTCGTTAGGGGTTAAACTTAAAGGCGGGCGTAAATGAGAGCGATGGATAAGTACACTTTACGTCTGCCCGAGATGGGGCTGATTCTGAACTGGGGTACGGCCAATAGCCATGAAGGAGGAGAGAGGAAGGAGGAGGGAGACGTCCTTTCACCATTTCTGCACTTAGACCTCACGGTACGGCTCTGCAACATTTGCCCCCGCTCTGGCTTTCCTTTTCTTTCCTTCTTTCTCGCGGCCAAACAGCTTGCTTTCCTTATCGCGGGGTCGTTTGACTCTGACTTCCCGAAATTCACTTTTATCATCGATTATTTTCCTATTTAACTTTGATGTTGGAATTTGGGTATTTTTAATGATGCAAATAATTTCTAAATTTTGATCAAATATACAATACAATCCTAGATTTTTATTTTATTCGATGAGATCATTATAATTTGGAAATAATCTTTTGATGAATTGTATGAAAATATTTAATATTATCTTTCCATTGATTCGAGATTAAATACCACATTTAATTTTTTTATATAATTTAGAGACTAAATCAAACGTCATGAACTACATTGGACTATGTTACAATTGAATTAAAGTTCAAAAATCATTTTTATCATTTTCCCTCCTAACTTTCTAGAAATCTAGAACAATTGAAATTGTAGTACATTATAAATTTTAATAGTAGATTCAGGTATACTTTTTCGTAGTTTTATAAAGCCATATGATAATTTGGATTTAGCTAAAAAAAATGGTACTGTCTATTTTTATTACATCTCAAATGAACGAGCCCTAGATTTTTTTTCTTTCCTGCCAAATTAAGAATATCATTCGAATTTCAAAGAGTCATGAAAATATTATATATGAATTCACGAATCAATATTCACACAGTATGAAATTTCTGTGCGTTTAAGAATAAAAAACGAGAAAGTGCGTGCATCATGAGATTTACCAAAAAATTCAAAGTGCTTTGAAAATTTCTTAATCTGGCAGGGAGTCATTGTGATTGTTGCTGAGTTGTTATGGTCCACGTTATAATAAAGAGTGATTAACGTATCAAGAGACAGCTATTGTATGTTGGGATACACTCGACATCATATAATTTAAATTGCTACGCTGCATTATATTTGATCGGTACGAAGTTGTGCTCTCCATTTAATGGAGGTGTACTACCTCATAATGCGACAACGACCCACTAGGGATGCATTTACATGCAATCCGGGACGAATAGAGTCGTCAGTAATTACAGCAAAGTTACCGGTAGCTCGTAGATTGAATAACCCTAGCCGTTGAATTTCTTGTGTTGGGGCTTGTTTGGTTAAGTTTAAAAAAAAAAAAAAACGAGCAACCTCTTGTTCTTCTTTTGAAATTTGAAATATTATTCGGATTTTGAAGATCGCGAAAAGATAATATATGAATTCACATGTCGACACGAGTGCATCGCAAATAGAAAGGAGCGGGTTTAATAAGCCAACAACTGAGAATTCTTTCGAAGCGAAGAAGTTAAAAAAAGAAGGACAGGCAAAAAAACAGTAATCGATAAAAATTTAAGTAGGATTGATAATAAGACGAGGCGACGTCAAAGCGGCATCGACTGTCCCTGTCAAAAATCTTTAAGGGGCCCCCACAAACGAGGACAGACTCAGGCGAAAGGACACATTGCACATGGATTTCGTAGTTTGACCATCGGATTAGGGACAACGCGGGGGGATCGTCACCCCACCCAACTAAAATACCATATCGCATCCCCGAAGCCCACAGAGAGGGCCAACTTCATGCCCTAGACACATCTTATTCCACGTTCCAACTAATTGGATGTTAAACTTTTCAATTTTATTAATTCGGTCTTAAATTTTTATACGAAATTTCAATATGTTTCTTCTCAATCAATTTTCGTACGAAATTATTGACGTGATGATTCAATTACAACCATTGTCAAACATTGATTGTAATAAATACATTAGAATTTCATATAAAGACTTATGATTAAATTGATAGATTTAAAAAATTTATAATTAAATTGGCATACATATAAAATTTTCCCCTCAAATTTACATGCCCGTGGCAAGAAATTCACGACATCTCCATTGATATTTATTTGGCACATTTGACCTGGTAATAAAATCGAAATTATAGCAAGATGGTTGAGTTTGTATAGTGATGTATGTTGATTAAGTTCAATGGGTAAAAATTTAGAATCACTCTAGGGATTAACAAATATATTCATCAGACATTCTTGAATATCCTTGAATTTCGTCAAATTGATTCTGCAATTCCTATGCCGTAATCATGTTTTTTTTTTTAGATAGGATAGCAGAACTGCCGATCGGCAATGCGCCGCGTAGCCAGAACCCGGGTGACGCTAGCGTAGGACCCACCACTACGGCGTGCCACACTTAATATCACTACGGGCCGCACACTGCTTCGTAGGGGTTTGAACTCGTCCCCTTCATGAGGGGATGCAGAAGGCCGTAATCATGTTGTTAGTCCTTCAAACGTTGAGATTTTGAGCTCCTACCCTTTTGTATTTCTTTAATTTCGACTATTCGCGTTCATTCCCACCGTTTGCATCGAGTCGTCGTCGCGTTATGAGATGGTATACCACCATTAAATGACGAGTAAAGCTCCCTGCCGATCAAATGTAATGCGGCATAGCAGTCTAAATTATACGATGCCAAATGTGTTTCAACATTCGACAGCTGACTCTTAACACGTTAATCACTCTCCTTTGTAACATTCACCATAATAATTCAACGACAATCGCAATCACTCACCGCTAGATTAAGAAAGTTTTAGAGCACTTTATATTATTTTGCAAATCTCGTGGTGCGCGCACTTTCTTTCTTTCTAATCTTAAACACTTAGAAATTTCATAACGCATGAACATTAATACATAAATTCATATATAATTTTTTGAGTTAATACTGCAAAAAACCTAAAATTGTACACTTATGACAAATATACTCTAAACTAAATTTTTTATTATCAAACATCCAAAACCGATACATTTGTAATTTATCATAAGTTGAGTTAATACCGCAAAAAATCACAAACTTGCACAACTATGATAAACAAATGGATAAAATCTCAAAAATCTATTCATGTGTCAACTGTCACGTGTTATCAAATTTAATAGTTTGGCAGTAAAATTTAATAAAAACTAACGGATGGTAAGTTAATCATAAATGTATCGATTTATAATAAATTTGTCACAAATGTACTTGTTTTGAGTTTTTCATGATATTAACCCAAAATTATAAAGATGTAAACATGCGGTATGAATGCAACGCTGAAGAAAACATCCTATTTAAATTTTGGACCGCTCATCTGTTTTCCGCGTGTATATTATTACATAACGAGGCATTAATGAAGGCATTCGAGCAGGTGAATGCCTAACCAAAACAAAACGCCTTGCGAATTTTGGACCGGTGAGGGGCAGACACTTGCACGTGAAAGAACTTGGGATGCAGCTGTATATGCCGAAAAGCGACAGCTATTTGGTGAATTCAATTCGATAAATTCTTAAAATACCTGGCACACGCGAGTGGCATACATTTAAATTCTCGAATATTGATATATTCCATTTGATACCGAGACGTATTCCCGAGCTTGGGAAGACAAAGATTCAAGCTCAACCGCCAGGGATTGAACCAATTTGGGTAATCCTGGGCTCCGATCCCCACGATGCCTTCCCCGGTAATTGAGCCAAGCGTGGTACAAGGAAATACGAGACTTCTATGTTTGATTCAAGGATCAAGATGCACTAAACTGACGTGCACCGAACATATCTAAGAACACCTCAATTAATTGAGGGTGGAAAATGGAGTTTGGCACCATATATGGAAGCACCGGAGATTTTCCTCTCAATTTACTATATTATGTAAATTCCACGCATCACACATATGATATGATGCTTGGCCAGAATTTTATGAGGAGGACGAGATATCGCAAGGCCAATAATTTATGGCAATCACGCTCCGTCGTCGGTCATTCAGGGCTTCACATACGTGAACTTCAGGTGCAAAGTTGGTGGTGGGGAAAAGACTGTCTTTCCTCCATTGAAAAGAAGAAAGAAATGGAAAAATAGAATGAAATAAAATAATAAAACGTGAACTGGCGATGATGAAATTCTTGCAGAGGTGCTTTGAGGTTTTCTTAGCCGCACAGACCATATGGTTTTCAGGCTCTGTATTTAGTGCAGTCACAAAACTGGGAACTGGACAGGTGCTTTTTAACCTGTGCATATCCGTACCCTTCAAAATCTTTTTTGGCTGAAACGTGAATAGCCCCGGGTGAGATTCACGCCTATATGTCAATTATACGGTCCACATATGCTTGACCTCGAGTGTTAGCCCGGTGGGTGAATGAAATTTGGAGGCTAATCGACACGGGAGGTAGGTATCGGTGGGGTCTCGGTTCGATGAAAATCCCATGATCCCTGCGTGAATGACTGGCCTTTTGATGAACTAGATGGGAGCGCTTGAATCTAGTTGAAATATACGAAAGAAGTGTTGAGTTGCATGCATGATTTGTGTTGAAAAGTCTCACGCCGGAATCATGATTCATTAAGTTTTTATTCGAAGTGGGTTTAATTTGATATGTTAACAAACTCATATTTAAGGTCCAAATGAAGATATTGGGTTTCTACGGCGTGTTTTCAAACTCACCGAAAAAATTGTCTAAAAAGCTATAGATCTAGTACACTTTTGCTAATTTAGTTCAAAATTTTTTAATTACGTCAATTGAGTCATAAATATTTTCACGTCTTGCTCGTTTAGTTCATCTTGTCCATTTCGGTTGGAAACTGTTAAGTGAATAATTTTTATTAATTTTCAAATTTATTTATTCATTCATTCATTATTTTTTCCCTTTTTTTTTCTTCCCTTGTTCCTCCACCAATCCTTAGCAATGGCTGACAAGTCGACTACCCTAGTGAGCCTCACCATCATCGGGCGAGGCTAAACCTCACTCTTGTTAGGCATTGGTGAGGGTTTGAGGAAGAAGGGAAGGAAAAAAAAGGAAAGAGAAAGAAAATAAAAAAAAATATATATGAAAAGTTCAAAAAAATATGAAAATATTATTACAAATATGTCAAAGTCAGCACCGTCACGGCACATAGGAAGAACAATATCCAGATGGACTTAATTGTCAAAATTTGAAAATGCTTGGGATTTAATTGGCATAATTAAAAAATTTAGATCTAAATTGGTTAAAGTACTATAGGATTAAAACTTTTGAACAATTTTCCTTCTTGCTCATAGCGTGTGAGCTTTCATCGTGCGCTCCCAACAAGAGTCGATTAATATATTTGTATTAAGAATTCTTGATATTTTTCTTCACCATCAACTTAGATCTCCCATTTTCACTTCTACTCTTGTACGGAATCTTAGTTATCCCCAAATCTGACCAGCAATTTTTTTAATCACCTAATGCTCGACCATGTCTACTGGGCACTTCGTTCCCAACTAGGGGTGTGCATTGGGAACCACCCAAACCGGGAACTGCTCGAACCGGACCGGACCAATCGGTTTTGGGCGGTTCCCAAAAAGGGCGGTCCGATTTTCAGTTTCAAGATGGGAACGGACCAATCGGGCCCGGGACCTAGGTTAATTTTATACATATATAATATATATGAAAAAACCCTAATTCCTTCAAATTTCTCTCATTTTTCATTTTATTTTCGGTCCAAAATAGTAAATTTACTGGTTCCACCGGACCGGCCTTCCGATTCCCAGGGACCTAGGGGTCGGGTTCGGTTCCCGGTCCCGAAATTTGGGAATCAATCCTCCTAATTCGGTTCCCGATTCCACCTCCAAATCGGACTTGACCGGAACCGATCAGTTCTATTCCCAACTACGCCGTTTATCATAATCGAAATTCCAATAGGGGGAATGGAGAATCGAAACTGACAATTTCACCGTGCGAATAAGCAAAAGCATGCTGGGACAAGACCTGCTTATTGTCATACGGCCTTAGGTCCGCCCAGGCCGAATGAACCAGAGCGGTCGAAAGAGGATCCAGAAAAGGCGTTGTCGTTACAAAGGCCCGCTCCAGTTAATGCTATAAGAGACCAGACCGGATCATGGGCCGACGGGGCACGGTCCCCGCGGACAATCGTCTAGGCCCACATTACGATCGCCTCTAATCGATCGGCTCTAAGGGCCGTCTGGCCGAACCTGAAATATCTCCGAGCGGAGCAATGCTAACTTTTGGCCACCGGAGACCACGGTCTCGTCGGGAACTTGAACTGTCAGTCTTCCTGTTTTCTCCAAGTAGCAAGGCAAACCCCACGGCCACAACAGCCGCCAGCAGCACCGGTGATAGTTCTCTTGAGGAAATGCTTCTGGATTCGTGGACTCTCGCTTCGTTCGTCATCCGGGCCGTCGCGACTCGTGGACTATTAAGGCGACAATCGGCCGGGAACAAGACCCCGCCCGGGCAACGAGTGTCGTCAAAGCAGAGAAGATCCTCTTCCATCGACCCGACCCGTCTTCTGTGAGAATCGACACTCCGTTGGGCTCCCTTCCGTTCTTCGATCGACGGTCGAACCGGAAGAAACCGGAGCAGAGAAGCCACGGATCTGCCGATTCGATCTCTCGTACGGAGGAGCCAGCGACTCTCGAGTAGTTCAGCAACTTTTTTACTGTCACGTTCTTGGGCTTCTGGACAATCCAGATAGCGAGATTTTACCAAACAAAATCACGCCCCAGAATTAATTTTTTTTTTTAAAAGTGAAAATCGCGACGTGATTAGCGACGACTTAAAACTCCAGATCGGATCTAGGAGGGAATTCACACGTAATGCGCTTGATTTATTATTTTATGTATGCGATGAAGATCTCTCTCCACGTGTGTTTTTTTCTCGCCTAATTATTACATAAATGAGGTTTCGTGAAAATGAAGATGATAAATTCACTAATTATATATTTATATAATAATTAATTAATGAGAAATCCCACCCACCTTGTCGCGAGGCAAGTTGATTTTGGCGCAGGTTGTTCACACAACGGCTAAGGTTCGATTTTCCTCCTCGTCATGTTCGCACTTAAGTGAGTCGTGAAAGGCGGCTCCGCGAAAGTCTTCTCCGGGTTTTTACATCGCCGGCCGCCGGCTGTAAGGCGGTTTTCGAATTAAAAAAATAAAAAAACAAAAAACAAAAAAATTAATGAGAAATCCCGCTTTTGGGTAACCAACGAAAGAATCTGAATTCGACCGAAACTCGACACTTATATACGCCCACTCTGCTTTGCTTTTCTTCATATTAGCTCACCAGCTTCCCCCCCTCTCTCCGCAGCGAATCGCGCAGGACAAGAAGAAGAAGAAGAAGAAGGCGGCGGCGAAGACGACGGCGATGGGAGGAGTCCCCGCACGAGCCGCGGCGTGGCTGCTCTTCGCTCTCCTCCTCAGCTCCTCCGCTCATTCGTTCTACCTCCCGGGCGTCGCTCCCCGCGATTTCATCAACGTGCGCCCCCCCCCTCCTCTCATCTCCCCGATCGTTTCTCATTGCTCTTTCGCTCGATCCGACAGCTGTTTGCGGCTTTCGGTCTGTGCGCGTGTCGTCTGCGTCCGTTGATCTTTCCCCGAGTGTTGCTCGGGCTTGGGAGCTGGATCTAGGGTTTCGGGCTCGATTCGTGCCGCGTGCTTCTGAGCCTGCCGATCGTCCCTAGATCTAGGATTTCTTGTCGCGCTTGGTGTGGTTTTTGTTGCTGTGTTCGAGCTTTGTGGTTTTATTGCGTCCTTTCCACTCTTTGTATGGTGAAGTAGCTGTACATCGGACTGTGACGTGCTTTAGCGCGGTAATTTGAGCAATCGCTTGATGATTGATGGTCGGTGGTGTCGAGATTATGACATGCGGAGGAGCTATTAAGTTTTCCATCGATGATCTTGTGAATCAACAGAAGAACGCGAAAAATTCGACTTTAAGACATAGGGATCCGGGAACTACCTCTGTTTGGCCTTAACTAGTATTTTATATGACATTAGAAGCCATATATGGGCATTTGACTCGTAATCTCGTCATTCTGAACAGGGGGAAGAACTTATTGTCAAAGTGAACAAATTGTCATCTACCAAGACACAGCTTCCATATGATTACTACTATTTGAAGTACTGTAGGCCTGATAAGATTCTGAACAGCGCGGAAAATCTGGGAGAGGTACTTAGGGGCGACCGTATCGAGAATTCATTGTACAAGGTAAGCATCTTCTGGCTTTTTCTCTGCATCATACTGAATGACAAATCAAATACTATTCCTGGATGATGGTGTATATGTCGATTGATTTTTATATGTACTCCCAGTTTCGAATGAGGGAGGAGGAACCATGCAAAGTGGCCTGTAGATTGATTCTTGACGCTGAGTCTGCCAAGAACTTTAAGGAGAAAATTGATGATGAATATCGAGTAAATATGTAAGTACTTTGTGTCTATAATTCGCTGAAAGTTGAGTGAGAATGAATTCCTACAACTCAGGGCTACTTATTGTCTGGTTGAGTTGGGCCTTCTTCGGTTATTGCGGCCCAATATTAAGTGACGATCTGTCTTATTAAAATATCAGGTTCTTTCTGTGATCAGATTTAGTATGAATCATTTGCGTTGGCAGGATCCTTGATAACCTTCCAGTGGCTGTTCTAAGACAAAGGAGGGATGGGAGCCAATCAACCACTTATGAACACGGTTTTCGTGTTGGATTTAAAGGAAATTATGCTGGGGTAAGTATCAGATCAAACTACAATGAAGCAAACTGTAGCCTTACAGGTTGATGATTTTCGTGTCGGTTTATTTCAGAGCAAAGAGGAGAAATATTTCATCAATAATCATTTGAGCTTTAGAGTCAAGTTTCACAAGGACGAGCTGACTGATACTGCAAGAATTGTCGGATTTGAAGTCACTCCTAATAGGTGTGGTTTTGACTCTATCTCCAATGTGTTGTATGTGTACTTCTAAGGTTTGGTTGAGCAACCATTAATCAATCATAAAGTTTGGAGTCCTTTTGCCAATAGTTAGGAAGGAGTTATTATGTAGGAAGAAGTGAGGAAGACCAAAGCAAGCTCATTAATTGCCTTAGTATTTCGAAAAAGGATCTTTGCAATGTCCAAGCGTCTCTGTGGTTCCCCACTGTTGTCATCGGTCATTATTGTGAGATGCATCCTAGAGTTTACCGTAAAGCTCTTTTAGAGGTTGGATGGAGATGTACTTGTTTTCAAATGCAATTATGCATCTTGGCTGTCCACAGAAAGGTTTTTGGGACATCCAGCAGTAATGAAACTTGTTTGTTTTGGCTTTAAACGAACCAAACAAATCACATTTGCATTTCCCACACCATATTATACATAATATTTGGATTTGTTTAAAATTATGGAAAAAATTGAGGGCAACTCTAGTGCTACTATTAATGTTTTTAGAAATCCGAGGTGTTTAACATTGGAGTAGCAAAAGGCATTCCATGCCCTCATGTCTGTTCATTTATGTTCATATTTATATTTTTCTTTTGTCTGTCTGCGTGGAATATTTCAATGCCATTTATTTTGTTTGTCGAATAGTGGCAATTTGGTGCATTCTCACTTGGTATTTTGCACAGTATCAAACATGAGTACAAGGAGTGGGATGCAAAAAATCCTCAAGTGACAACATGTAATGCAAACACCAAAAATTTAATTCAGGGTAGCACTGTTCCTCAGGAAGTTGACACAGATAAGGATGTTGTGTTCACATACGACGTCAGTTTCAAGGTATGTACTTAAAAATGATCTCATCGCATTGCTCTTTCTTTTGTTCTCTCAATTGCTATATTGTTTTGAGGTTCTGAATTTTGTTTTGGTGTTTCTCAGGAAAGTGACATTAAGTGGGCATCTCGATGGGATACCTACCTCCTTATGAATGACGATCAAATTCATTGGTTCTCTATCATAAACTCCTTGATGATTGTCCTCTTCCTTTCTGGAATGGTGGCAATGATCATGATGAGAACTCTTTACAGAGATATTGCAAACTATAACCAGTTGGAAACCCAAGACGAGGCTCAGGAAGAAACAGGATGGAAACTCGTCCATGGAGATGTTTTCAGGGCTCCTATCAATCCAGGTTTACTTTGCGTTTATGTGGGAACAGGTGTTCAGATATTTGCAATGGCTCTAGTGACCATGATTTTTGCTTTGCTGGGCTTCTTATCTCCTTCCAACCGAGGGGGTCTTATGACTGCGATGGTCCTCTTATGGGTTTTCATGGGCTTATTTGCTGGTTATTCATCGTCACGGCTGTACAAGATGTTCAAGGGCACTGAGTGGAAGAAGACAACCTTAAAGACTGCGGTCATGTTTCCTGGTATTCTGTTTGCTGTTTTCTTCGTGCTGAATGCCCTAATATGGGAGGAGAGATCATCTGGTGCTGTGCCGTTTGGGACAATGTTTGCTCTTTTCTGCTTGTGGTTTGGAATTTCAGTGCCTTTAGTGTTTGTGGGTAGTTACTTGGGGTTCAAAAAACCACCAATGGAAGATCCTGTGAAGACGAACAAAATCCCAAGGCAGATCCCCGAACAGGCATGGTATATGAAGCCGGTCTTCTCCATTCTCATTGGAGGAATTCTTCCTTTTGGTGCTGTTTTCATTGAGCTGTTTTTCATCTTGACCTCAATATGGTTGAACCAGTTCTATTACATCTTCGGCTTCCTCTTCATTGTGTTCGTCATCCTTTTGGTCACTTGTGCTGAGATCACGATCGTGCTGTGCTATTTCCAGTTGTGCAGTGAGGACTACCACTGGTGGTGGAGATCTTACTTGACCGCTGGCTCATCAGCTCTCTACCTCTTCCTCTATTCAGTGTTCTACTTCTTCACGAAATTGGAAATCACGAAGTTTGTGTCAGGCATCCTCTACTTCGGGTACATGGTAATCATTTCATATGCCTTTTTCGTCTTGACTGGGACGATTGGCTTCTATGCTTGCTTCTGGTTTGTTAGAAAGATCTACTCCTCTGTGAAGATTGATTAATCCAGCCTCAGAGTAGACTGCCAGATGAAAAACTTGGAAAGAGGGAAGCAGAAACTGCTACTCTCACGAGAGTCGCCACTCTTGGTTTCTGGGAATTGATGTACTGGAACTCTAAATTCTGTCGATACTAGTGTAGGGCTGCGGTTGGTTTATCACCTCTGTTAAAACTACATGAACCGGAAGATTTTGCCTGTACTTTATTACAGCCCTTTTCCTCACAATAGATTTGTTAGTTTATCAGCTGGTAATTTGACGGAAGTGTGTATGCGCCTAACGTTGGAACTCATGGTCTGAGATTTTAATTTGGGCCTAGGAAGTCTCTGGTAGGTCCTTGATGCTCGACTTTTTCTGACCTGTATTCTGTGCATGGCATGAATTGCGAAATATAATAATCCTCTGCTAAAAATGCTAATGGCTAAAATATCGTACGGTAGTATGTGGTGTTAGCAGAGAATTAAACATTGTGTAATTGTGTAGGATGCAATACCCTCTCTTTGACGAGAAATTGAGTGCCCCTAGAGCATGACGACTGTCAAAATCTTACAGAACCTTTCCATCATTCCATCCCAAATGTTGTGGATTCCATGGTTTTCTTTCCAAATTATACTGTTTTCGTGCCGTGATCATCAGCAATATACATTTAATTTCGTGGATCTATAGGGAGGTCCGGGATAGGCAACAGAGGTCCTTACAGGTCTGTCCGATGCTTGAAGTTCTGTTAAATCTTACATCGACCAATCGCTTGTGACTGCATTCATGTGTGCGATTGCTCGCTGCATGGTGTCTGACCGTCCCGAAGAAGTCCACGACTCTCAGGAAGTCACCCCAATTTTAATGAACCATGTCGATTTTATGCAAGAATCTGGTGCTGCCAGAACATTTTCCTCATGTGAACGAACCATGATGGCCCGAGAACCAATCTTTAGAGTATGTATACGGCATTGTAAAAGAAAACCAATCCCATTCAGCCCATTTCTTGGGTTCCTATGACTATAATAAGGTTGAAACTGGTCGAACTGACTACCAAGTTTGGTTGACTCAACTCATGTTTGTATTCTCTATTTCTTTTTCGACACGCATGACTTAAAGACTATCCGATCAGGGAGACGTAATCGCAGATTTGCTAAGAAAATCTAAGGAATGGTAACCGGCAGGATCTACCACGCATCTTGACACAATGATTCAATAGTCTTCGGATAAACAACTTGGGAAGACGAATTTCCAACAAGAACTCGAACAAATTGCTGCTTTAGAACTTACATTTATTACAATGCAAAATAGCTACTGGAAACAAGACGTCTCCATTTTCTAGTAACTAGTGCGCACAAAAACTATCGGAAACCAAGATGCTTCCATGTTCTGACTCTAAACTCATGCGCACATGGACTCAAATTGATTTCGTCCCAATGTGCTTCCACCAGGCTCCCTCCTCTGAATACTCTCCATCAGAGAACCAAAATCAGAGTAATTATAGCTTTTGTATACATGTTTATCTGCTCTCCCTTTGAGAATTTTATGTGGGCTTTTACCAAGAGGCGCGTCCTTTATTTTCAACTTCACCTCGGAAAAGGCCAAAAAAATGGTTCTTGGAGTATCGAACGTGTCAATTCAGTTTACCCGAAAACCCAAATGTCGGAACTGATGTTGGGCTTGGTCTTCGATACAAATCTGGAATGAGACTTGGTTAATTTTTTTTGCTTCTGTAGGCCGTCAGCTGCAAACTGCCTCCACAGAGAGCTTCTTCATGACATTTGGACATGGATCTCCACCAAAGATTTCGGGAGCTACAGTTACTGAGCATGAGTTCAGCCCAAGGCAAGTCTGCAGGAACATCATGAATTATTACAGAACAAACTAAACTCAAAATGCTTGGGAATGTTTTATTGTAAAATCTAGCATATCGCCAAGTTGAGTTCTCACGGTACGTCGTGAAATTAAGTCTTAATGGGCCATAGTATGCACGTGAAGGGAAACTTAAAATGCAATGGCAGCGATGAATGACTGGGAAGCATTTCTTAAGTTAAGTTTATCCAGTTGGCTCATGTTGCTAAGCAGAATATGGATGAGATCTTGATGAGAGAGAATGCATATGACATTAGAAAGTTTACCCTCTCAAAAACGTCATACGAGTGGAAGGCATGACAACTTCCTTGTCGGAAGCTTCCACAGGTCCCTTCTGGTGTTCCAAAGCTAGCAAACCTTATTGATGAGATCTGCTGACCTGGGGAACACCACAAATGCACTTTAGGCCTCAGGGGCTTTTTAACTTTGCCTGATGCTTGCATTTGCCAATTCATCAGGGTTGGTTGCCATTCAAATATATCAGAACAGACACTGTCGATCTCTCTTTTGACCAGAGAAATCCCATTCGGCTCCCCACCCAACTCTTCGAAAACAACCAACAAATTCCCAGTCGGATATAACCATGATTGGGGAATGTGATACCTGAAAAGTTTAGGCATCGATGAGCTTTCTGAACGATTTCATTTCTCCTTAACAAAAGGTTCAAAAAGGATAATACTCTCTTACCATCTCTGTGAAGCCTCTCCACAATTGCTTAAACATTTATTCTCATTGAAAGTTCCAGTGTAGTTACAGCTATTGCAAGTGCCGGATGCTTTATATGCAGGCCAATAGCGCCCAAGACTCTGTCCATTTATCCATACTTGCCCTTTACCCATACTGTCCATATCCAAAGCCAGTGGTGCACTTCCGCCTGGAGCATTGAAAATAGTCTGAAAGCAGGATAAACACATAATTTCTGTCACTTTACTGATGTCAAACCATACCAACTACAAACTAGATGCATTTTCATATGAGATGGCACCATCAACCATGTATCTGTCATATTTGCAGCCAAATCTGAAAACTTCAATAGAAAGAAATATTGAAAGGCCTATCTAATACTCATAATACAAACCACAGAACAAGAATAATGGATGTCACCAGCCCTAGGCCAACTGAGAACTTGAGTCATCTTTCTCGTTTAAAGAGAATAGCTATCAAATATAAAGGATGTAGGATTTGGAAATGCGTGCAACTTTGCAGATGCTTATTAAACTATCTGTCCTGGTTTGACCATAAGCATGAGTTTGAATCCCATACAATTCATAAAACTTGGAGGCTAAGAGGATAGATCAGTTTGCTTTGCTGAACTTTGAGATACTTACCTTATACCACGTTAAGGGCTGTTTTTCTGCTACTAAAGACTCTTGTGCCCACTCAACTGACACACTCCCACTAAGGGAATGAAGACCCAAAGCTTCTCCTTTGAGACCAACCTGAACCAAAAGAAACCTTCAGTCCTTTCAGAGAAGTATGAAGAGAGGATAGGCATGGAGAATTCGAGATACAAACCGCGTAAGACCAATTCTGCCATGACAGGTCTCTCCATCCATCATCGAGACCACTTAACGTAACTGGACCAAGAATACCAGCGTTCCATGTCTCAAAATGTACCCCAACATTCTGCAATCAAGTTGACAGTCACAATGCAAGAAAAAACTTGTATTCACTCACGCTGGACATAACCCTAGGAAGCAAGTGTGTGAACATCGAGCATGCTAATGCCAACATGCACATCCATTCACCACACACCCCACCCCCAAAGAGAGAGAGCGAAAGAGAGACCAACCGGGAGACCAACAGCGACACTTAGAAGTGAAATTTTGTTAGTCCCGGCTCTCAGCCTCACACCCTGGCTGAAAGTTAGTTTAGGAAATTCCAGACTGCCGTAGGTAGTTCCTGCATGAGATGAAGAAACATAATCATAGAAAAAGCATAATCCGCGTATATTACCCTTGACAAAGAGTGACAAAAAGAAAACTGAATACTTTTGTTGGCTTCAACATGCAAGCAATTTTAAGATTCTATATGTTTAAAGAGGGGAAAAACGCCCATATTAGTGCCCTAGCATTAAAAACTATAAAACTTACGTGCCAGCATATCCACAATGAAGTTGACTTTTGGGGCAACTTCTACTGGTGTGGTTTTATTCATATAATATTGATTCTTCAAAATCTCTAGAAACAATTATTAATGAAGGTCCTATTTTGCTGAATTGTGACATTAAGGCAATGCAAAAATGATGATAAATCATTAAGAGGCACCAATAACCTAAGAGCATATGAGTTACCTGCAAGTTCACCATTGACAAAAACATGCAGAGCATGACCAGCTGACAATACTGTGAGAACTGGATAACTTCCGCTTTTCAAAAACTCTTCATTAGGATCGACATCAACACTGAATAAAGTAGCATGGGCATTGTAAAAGAAAGGTAGACCAAATATGAATTGACATTGATCCAAAAATCAAGACCGCAAGAGGTTGAGGTGATTTACTGTTTGTAGTCTACTCACTCTGTCATATACCACAAATAGTCAGTAACATCTCTGGTTGTATTTATTTGTTCCAACAACCCAGTCATTGTAAATGAACTATCTTCATAAGCAGCAGTCGCTTCACTATAAAACTCCCAAGAGAAATTTCCATCCACCGGAGTCATCTTCATATGTGAACTTTGAGCCCCCACCTGTTTTTTAATTCAGCATACTTCAGTTGCATAAAATGCCTTTTGTGTTGATATTTTAAAATAAGTTTGAAAATACGACAATAGGAAGTGGAGTAATAACATTGGACGCATAAAGATATAGCATCAATGGAATATGAAGTATGCAATAGAACTTCCTCGACGTTACACATCACTGCCTAGTGAGTGCAATGTAATGCTACAAGGGAAAACATGGAGGAGAAAAAGAATAGGAGAAAGGGCATTTTGTTCTCTGACCCGTGCAGTGTTATATACTGTGTTCTTGCAATCAGGCAGTATGCTGATGGACCAAGGAGGAAGATTATAATGCATGCTCCCAAAAGAAACTTTAGCAAAAGACCACTGATTGTAGTTTGCAAGGAATGCTGCACATGCTCCAGAATCTGATTTAAAGACACGAGCCTGTAGAAAGCAGTAACATAATCATGAATGAAGCTTAGTCTCAGTTACTCTCCAGGTAATATTTGCAACTCTTAGAAAACACTTCAAGAAAAAAAAAAAAAAAAACACTAACCTCTTGATAGTTTCCTAGTGGTGTCACAGCAGGCTCTGCAGATACCAAAGCTGGTTCGCAAAGTTTGATAGCTCTATGCAGATCTTTCAAATGACCCCATTTAGGTTGCCTCAATAATCCTGAACCAAAACACAAAAAATATGTTACTTCACATAAATTTAACCATCTATATAGAAAATTCTAAACTTCAAGTTATAGACGTCATCTATATCCGTGTCTGGTTGATAACAGTGCCACCTGAGATGAAAAGATACGTAGACTATCAAACAAAATCTTTACTCTAGACTGTAAATAGCCCTTGCAGGCCTTTCAGATAAGGGGTCCTCAAAACAACCAGGAAGTGTATGTGTGCTTCCAAATGTTTCTGAACAGGAGATCTAGTCATCTAGACTATAAGAGACTGAAAAAAACTCCCTCCATATGAGCACCCACGTTTCACAAATAACACTACCTAGTTTGTTGCCAATCAACTCATACTCTGCACATTGCTTCTGAGATCTCATATGTCACACAGCATTTTTTGCTTCATAAACATGATTGCTAATTGGTGTAAATTGCAGAAATTGAGTCCACTACTATGAATATTGAGGAAGGCAGTCTTTCAACCGAAAGCAAAAACAACTAATCGCTGGATATTTCTTTCAGGATGCCCCATAGAGCTAGATCAAAATTTGGATTGAAAAACACTGTTTAAGAAAAAAATTCACAATCTAAACGTAATTTATTAGAAAATAAATGAGGCACAGCACGTATCCATGGGAACTGAAACAATTTTGCATACCATACTCATCCAGAGGAGCATCATAGTCATAACTAGTAGCAATGAAAGGACCACCAGAAGTCCTGCCAAAATTGGTTCCTCCATGATACTGAAAACCCATAGTAACAGAATTAGACCAAATGAAATCATTCGGGAATATACAGCATGCTTCAAACAAAAGGAGCTGTGGGCAGTTTAGCACCATGTAATAGTTGATGAATGATCCTCCCTTCTGTATAAACTTAGCAACTGCGAAAGCCATATCTTCGGCAGGACGATATGGGACTGCACCTCCAAACTCGGTATACCTTCAAAATGCCGACCACACAATAATAAGAAACCAGCAAGGGGAAGGAAGATATTCGTGCAAATCATTCTCCTCGGGTGGAGAATAAAAGATTTCTTTTACTGACTTTCATTAGCTTACCAGCCCGTCCAAGCTTCAGTCCACATGGTGGGTTTATAAGCCTTGTTTGGAGAAAAGTAGTCGCAGTAAAAACCATTGCAAGTATTAATCTGTTGAAACACACCAGGAATGAAAAGCATCAAATGATGTGTGACAAATATAATTGATCCTCGTTACTTGGATAACTTCAAAAACTTCTGTTTAGTATCGTCCACATGGAAAAGAAACCAAAGAAGAAAGCATCTCCTATTAGCATTGCTGATCTTGGAAGCTGGGAAGAAAAGAAACACGTACAAGGGAAACTGGAAATACAACTCATCACAACAAAACCATAGAGAACAAGGAAATAAGAAAAGAAACAGAAACAGATCGGACAAAGCACTGAGTAAACTTGAGCCATATGCAATGAGGAATAATTATTCATATTGGCCATCACCAGCAGGGGGACAATGTGCTCCTGAGCAGCTACTCAGGATAAACTTAACATGAGAACCATACCAAGTGGACATAGCAATACATAAGAACAGGTGAAAAAAAAGCTAGCTTACAATAGGGTCGGGAGCATCATCTTGTTTGCACATGATCCACGGGACACCAATGTCTTGTTTCAAAGCCATTTTTACTGCCCACTGCGTGTAAACTTGACCGGGTGCCCCGATTTCATACTCCATGGGTCCATATTCATTCTCAATCTTTCATAGTAAAAAAAAAAGATGAATAAAATTAAAGTTAATTCAGTCAATAATAACTCATACAAAGGATAACATGCAAATAGAGGCTTGCTTCGTGTACCTGGGATAGAATAATTGGACCGCCTTGAGATTCAAACAACCTCTCTGCTTTCATCATGTCGACAATCTTTGTTGCAAATTTTTGCATTTGATACTTCATAGTCGGCAGAAGTCAACATCAGAAGCGACTAAGATCATGTCACTACACTGCTTGACATTAATTGAAAAATGTAAACGATAGGAGGGGTGAGAGAGAGGGAGAAATGCCTAACCTTGAAAGGTTCATTATCTGTTCTGAAGTTGATTCCTGGAATGTACTTCAGCCAAACAGGAAACCCACTGGAAAATTGAATTATCAAAAAACAATTTAAGTGCAAAATCTGAATCCTCTAATTTTATTATTTCTAGAAATAGCAAATACTTGAACTATTACCCGAAGTTCCACTCAGCACATACATATGGGCCAATCCTGAGATGAACATAGAGACCTGCCTGCTTCACCAGCTTAATAAACTTTACCAGATCATAGTTTCCTTCAAAATAGTACTACCAAAAGGCCAAAAAACGAATACATTCAGTCCGAACTCACGGTCAAATAAAATTTATGAATAGCATAATTTCTGAACAGAAAATGTTGACACTTGCACATACTTTGCCAGGCGATGGTTCATGCCCATTCCAGAAAACATAAGTCTGAATCACATCAAGACCTCCTTCTTTTGCCTTCTCAATGAGATCTGGCCACATCTACATATGGCAAAAGAAATCTCTCAGACGTAAAAAGAAAAAAAAATCACATTTAAAAAAAAGAAAGAATAACCAGAGAACCGGCAAGAATGGAATCAAGAATCACATGATGCAATGCCCACACAAAGGTTCTTCACAAATTTGATAAACTGACCCAAATCACAAATTCCAAAGTCGTACATTTTAGGACCAACCACAATTAAGTTACCCTCGAGGAAGTAAAAAAAAAAGGGGGCCAAAAAAATAAAAATGACAAAGCACTAGATGCATTTGGGTAAGTACCTCAGGAGTGCTTCTTGGGTAGTGAATGGATCCAGAAATGAGGATCCTTCTCTGGCCATTGATGACAATAGCCTTGGAATCATAAGAAACCGAGGCCAACACAGAAAAAACGCAAACGCCCAGCGACAGGCCAAGCACATTCCACAGCACAAGCCTCAAACCCATGAACCCAGCACTCTTGTCAGTGCACCACCAAAGCAATGCCCTTTTTTTTTTCCCTCCCTTATTCTGTCTCCACCAGCACTCCGCCCACTTTATTCGATGCTCCTGCACATACACGGAGAGAGGGAGAAAAGAGACAGCTTTACGGCTATCAAGAAGGAAGGCGGAGGAAATGGAGAAGGTGGAGACAAAAGAAGAAAAAGGGAAGGGATTCGAGTCTGAAGAAAGGGGGAGGCCAGGCCACCGAGAGAGTGTGGATTTTGAGTGTGGGTTTTCAAGCTGAAACAACAAGTGAAGGTGCTTTCTCGTTGCACGCAGCTGTCACTACGGATCAATAAACAAGGAAGAGAGAGATTCAATGTGAAGGGAACGAAAATGGTGGGGGCCACTTCAATGTTTGGACGACGACGGCTTTGGGGCCCACCCACTTGGACTCACGCTCCTACTTCCTACCCCCACGCGGGATTCCATCACGCGGAATTCCATTCCAGCGTCCATTGAGAACAACACCGAGTTGCTACCCATGTCGATCGCAAATTTCTCGGCTTTCCCTTCTGGTTCTCGAACCTCGTGCGGAGCCGCGATCCGCTGTTTGGCTGCATTGCAAAGCGAAGAACCGGGGTCTTTGGGTTGTTCGAAGCGTTCTTTATACGAAGGACGCGGATCCCGAGCCCGACCATCCCAAGATGGACGGTCGGCTGACGGTTTCTTGCACTTGTTTTTACGAGGAGCAGAGCATCTTGAAGTCCCTGGCTTTGACTGGTTGTGTTTTTTATAGGCCAAGTCCAAATTTTTAATTCCTAGGCTCTCGTTAGAACCGCGCTTGATCAAACTAAAATTTCTCTTTTTGCAGTTTGATCTGCACATTCGCTTTGCGACTTGCCCAATTAGTGCAGCCGGATCTTTCGAAACGCTTGCTGTTTGCACTCTCCGACAATTTTGTGCCAGAGATATTGTTGGCGCGATGAAAATATACTATATGAAAAATGATAGGACATACTATATCATACCTATAGGATAATGATGTCTCCTCATGTCAATCGCCACTTTATATAGTGCCAAATGTGCCACATCAGGGAAACTGGGCACTATGGGAGTTGGTGTGCATAAAATTGAGCATGATGTCGACATCGAAACTCAAAACCTAATAAGAAATTTCCACTGTTAAGATAGTGGAAAAAGTTTTAAAGTACCCAATTTGGCAGTTTGATGTGTGCATTCACCTTGCACTCCCAACAATTTTGTGCCACACATATTGTTGGTGTGATGACAATTTACCGTATGAAAATAATGTGACGTGTCATATTATGCTCGCAAGACAAGGACTTCTCCTTATATCAATCATCGCTTTATATGATGCCCAATGCCACATAAGGGAAATAGGGCACTACTAAAGTTGGTGTGTGTAAAGTTGAGCGTGACATGGACGTTGAAACCTAATAAGAAATTTCCACCACTTAAGATAGCCCATTGGAAAAACTTTTAGAGTAACCAATTTGTTAGGTTAACTTCTTTTTTCCCCCGTTACTTTATGGATGGCACTACTTTAAGTTGCAAAGGGTTTACGTATGGATGTTGGCTTTTTTCCTCTTTCCCCTCGCTTCCTTTTCTTTTCTTTTCTTTTTTTTTTTTTTGTTAAGCAATGTCCATAGATGAAGCTCTTTGACTGTTGGGAATTTAATAGTGAGTAGGTGAATCTGATGACAGGCACTAGTTTTGATGGCATATATAAAATCATTAGGAAGATTGATTTGCCCCCCAAGCAAGTGTCCACTTTCTCTCTTTAATCAGCCTCAACATGGTACAGCACACCTGACTGTGAGGACCTTTGCATCTCAAAGTTGGCAACAAATGCAATCCATCTTTGTTGCTGTTGAAGTCAGCCATTAGTCAAGAAAATATCTAAAGGTTAAATTCACAATTTGTTATGTAATTTCGAAGGTTTTAAGATGCAAAACAGTTTAATAATTGTCGTTCCAGGTGTTAACATCCTTCGACCCGATGAACTGTCTATTTGTGTTGAAATAGTAACTACATATGCAGTGCATTTTATCATGCACGTCAATTTTCGAAAGTTTTGTTAGCGGGTGCTTTTGGAGCACTAATCATATACACTTTTTTTTTTAATAATTCAATTTTCAAGGGGACCAAATGTGTATAACACAAAAGTAATTGTCCTACAGAAAAAGTTGCTTCACTAGTGCTCCAAGGATGTTTGTCGGCAAAATTCTTACCATAAATTCCAATTTTTTATGGGTCGTTAACACACAATCCTTCTTCTGAAGAACTCTTCCAATTTGACACGTTCACTCTGCCATTGGATTCTTCTCCGGTCTCTCTCGGACAACTATTCTCTAACGGCTTTTCAATATCGAGTTAATGACATGACAAGTTGTGCATTCTTAAGACTCGTTATGACAAGATATCATAGTCCGAGGGACCATAGAAAAGCCTTCTTACCGACATAAACTTTGGAACGATAATCTAATCTAACGCAGCGATCTCTCTTTCTTTCTATAATGAGCCAAAAGTTGAGGAACCTTCATGGTTCACGGGTGGGGATTACTTGCCGGGAGGAGGAAGAGAAAGGGAGGGGCAAAGGCTTTCATGATTAAGGATCTATCACAAAAACCCCTAAACCAAGCAATGAAAAAAGCTATACATGTGCTCCTGTGCGTGCAGCATATAAGCCCCATCTTTTCAAGCTTTGTCCATGTAATCAAACGATTTCAAGGAGAGATGAATCATGATAAAGTATCATAACTATCATTGGGCCGACCACCATACTGTATTTGATTGCGTCGAAAAATATATTACATACATCATGTGTTCGAACAAAACCAAACCCATTGAAGAAATGGTGATATATTTGATTTTACATTGAGTTTTTCTTCTCGAACAAAAAAAAGAAAAGAAAAGAAAAGAATAATGAATTGCTCATTTCCATCTCTAGCTCGGTGCTTTCTTATTAGGAAATCAAAACGCGTGATGTGAATTATGCCAATGTGAACGCCAAGCAAGGACAAGGTTTCGTGGTCAAAGGAATCATGATTATCTTTTGTAAACTCCTTCCTGAATTTAGCTAAATGAAGTGAGCATGACCTCAAACCCACCTCGTCCGATGTGAATGGATCGATCCTACTGTTCGAATACAAGATCTCCACGCGAAATTATGTCATTCATTTGCTAGGACGCCTACCAACATGGGTCAAAAGTTTCCCCCATACACGACAAGCAACATCGATGAACTACTTTCCTCTCCTTGATGAAATTATTTTGTTTTCTTTTTCGGCGGATCGTGGGTGTTGTCTGGATAATCAGGCATCCTTGTGTCCAGCTCATGAGATCCAAGAATTTTCAATGTCGTGTCATGTGCTCCTCCTGTTCATCTTTCCTCAAGGCTTTCGCAAAAGAATATATATTTAAAAAAAAAGGGCACAATTATCTTCCTTTTAGAGACTAATTTCTTGCAAATCCCATGAACGAACAAAACCTTTTGTTGGGCACACGCAACAAAAATGTATATTTTCACCGACAATCTTGTGAGTTGTAATTTCTTTTTTTTGTGGTATGGCATAGTTCTTTCGTCTTAACCGATATTTTTCATTATTGTGTGACTTTTAGAGCTTCCGACATATAAAAATATTGCATTTATTTTTGCTTTTTTGTCTCGAAAATAAATGGATGATTGCAATTTATTTATCGTCATGATTGAGAAGGCATTATTCTAAGTGGTGCCTCTGTCGCTTGTGTAATAGCGGATCAATTATTTCCGAAAAGATACATACTTCGCCGCTTTTGTGCTCAATGTTAACGTACAGCAGTCTCTCCTAGGGTTATTAATGACCGACCTTTTTGCGGAGGCTTGCTACAATTGCTGGACTTATGTAAAAGCTTATTCGTTATTAAGTATGATATTAACAATTGAAATAGTAAAGCCATTAAAATCTATAGAAGACTTTTACCTCTACAAATGCTAGAATTACGTGAATTTTTCACTCGAAGTTGGTTATGTATGTGTTATAAAAAGTTGGAATTTTATGATATTCAACATTAAGTTTAGAACTAAACTAATATCCATATAATAATTTTAGGATTGATTGAGCAATTTTCCCCACACCTCACTTATATATATATATATATATATATATATATATATATATATATATATATTATTTATTTATATTTCGGATTTTGACATCAATGGAATGGGGCACCACAGACAATATTTACGAGAGAAATAGTTGCTGATGCTAGAAGGTAACAATAACATGCATGGGACAGCTAGATGACAATAAGTGATGTGTACTTCAACTGCTCGATTGTCTATCATAAATTATTTTATTTTTTAAAATAGTTGATAATAATGTTACAAAAACCTTTGACGATAGCAAAGCATACCTAAATCAATAATTTAATCACACCTTCATCTAAATCAATAATTTAGAATTTAAGAATAATTAGTGGTAATTTGGCAAAATCTTTCACCAAAAAAAAGTTAATACGGATAATATTGCACATTCCCACAAATTTAGATGACTCGTTTGGGATTTCTTCGAGGGTTCCAACATATGTAAAAAGGAATTTTTTTTTTCAGTTTAATTATTGATGGATCACAAATCTTGATTAGACCATTAGCTTAGTATGGTCCAAGTGCACCTTCCTGCACATAGAGTATATACGTTGATATTATACTACATGATTTTTTTGCATCATACCAATCAATCTCAATTCCGAACCACTTTGGCTTCGATGCATTATCAAAATAATCCCCATGGTAAGGTTGGTCGTAAAATTTCACGCGGTATGCGATACATCCATATCCGACATATTACGCAACAAACGGTGGATTTAATATATTCGGAGATGATGCATGTATCAGCTAAGCTTCAGTACCCGACCACCAATTCTATGAACCAACATAAATTTAGACATTAGAATAATTGATATTATATGACATGGCCAAGTTTGTCCTAGGGCTTAAAAACAGTTGCAAGGACGATTATTTAGGGAATCCTATATAATAGAGCGAGTCGTTATGCTGTCTCTCTCTTCGTCTTCACGTAACCCTTGGACGTGCATGGACTTCGATTCCTGAAGGCTAGAAATATAATATTAAGCCAAAAATTATTGATAGCGGGTATCTCTTCAAATCGAGGACGCGATTAGTATGCTCAAGACAGACTACTTTTTTTAATCATTGAGGACCGTCGGTCTATTTGTTCAAAGTTCAGTTCGCACTAGACTACTGGGGGACTCTGGATTAAGTCAAGTAAGTGTCTTTGTCCTCGGCTTAGCTTTCGAGCACTAGGCTCTCAACTTTCTCGGTCTCGTCGGATCTCATCTCCTCAAAAATTTGTGGGTTAAAATCAACGGTCGAAGCAAATGATGTTAGTGGAAACATGTGCGGATCAGCGAGTCGTTGACCTTCGGACCCAAATCGAGATTTACGAGTCCAAATTAAACCCACCAATCTCTCATCACTGTGGCACCGAACTTCTGGAAGTTACTGCTGAAGTCACCGAACCCCTTTCTTTCCATATGGTTCCTTGGTTCAAAATTCTTCCGGGTTCTGTCCATTTTCGCCTAATGTTCTAACTAATTCGATGGACAAGATCAATCGCGACGCGCTAACGATTATTCATGTACTATGAGACTAGCGCTAGATGTTTCAGAGCTTTCTTCCCAAAGAAGGCACTTCAAAACACTTATGGCTTCCGAAAGAAGCAATCGTGGGAGTACTGAATGCTGCCCCCACGAACGAAAGGAAGTTGGGAGAAAGGTATGCGATCATGGCGGGGGCCTTGAAGTTGCTTGAGCTGCATTAGAACCGTACACCTGAACTGAGATCTTAAGATCAAAGCGAGTGGATGCACATCAAAGTCATTGTTTATATGTCTAAACAATGACCCAATTTATTCTTTATCTGATCCGTTGCATCTTTGTTGTCTTAAGCCTTAAGTAAAGCAATGATTGATTACCCTTTTCCTCATATGAGTGTCGCGATTCTTTCTCCCTTTCACTTCGCTTTTTCTTGCTCAAAATCACGAAGCTTCGCGAGTTGTATATGGATTCCAGTAGCTTTCCTTCATAGGGTGCCTTCGTTGAAATCGCTTATTGTAAAATCATTGTGGGATCTATAAGATCATAAGGTTTGTACAAACTATCAAGTATAAGCAAGAAATATGTCACTCTTATCATTGTAAGTGGCCTGTGTCATAAATAAAGCAAGAAGCACTTTACGTAGCGAGTAACTAAAGCACGCACAGATACTGAGTGCTCCTTGCAAAGTGAAAAGCATAATCACATTTCACACTCCAGCTATTATATAATTCCATGGTCCATACTTTTACATACAAAACATTGCACACGGCAAAGATAAAGCTTCAAAATCTGCTAGATAATCATAACCAACATTGTTATCAAAGCCTAGCATATGGTCGGGTTGCAAAATTAAAAAAATTAGGGATTTAGACTCTATTTGTTTTATGAAAATTAACTTTCAAGAAAAAAGTTTCCAAATTTCCCTACGTTTAGGCTGTTTCGTAACGTTTTTGTTTCTCCCACTGTTCTTTCGTTTCGTAAAACAAAAAAATAACAAAACCCGTTTAGTAATGTCAATTAATTTTTTTATTCCCCATGATAGAAAAGTGACCGGGGAATAGATTTGGAATAAAAACAAAATACAAAAAAAAAAAAAAAAAAGTAGTTTTTGTTTCCAAAACAATTTCTAGAAATAAGTTATTTTCTCTTTTCTTTTTTTCTTTTCTTATTATTTGTCGCCGCCACCCCCTTTGCTGCTTGCTGCTGGCCAACCATCGCTGTTGCCGCCGACACCGTCGCACAAATCACTGTTGCAGCCATTCCGCTGCTGCCCACTACCGTTGATCACTAACATCGCCACGCCCATCGGTTGGCCAACTAATCGCCCGCCACCTAACGCCACCAACCGCCACTATCGATTGTTGATCCGTAGCAACTAGAGGTCATTGCGGGCAACGATAGTCCATAGCGGCCAAAGATCGGCGACAATAAGGACAAATAAGAAAAAAAATTAAAAGAATTCTACAATACAAAATATTTTATGAATCGTACCAAGTGCATTTTTATTCTTTTTCCATTTCGAATAGAAATTTTGTGTAGTTATCAAACGTTCTTTTATTGAGAAATTATTTCAAGAAATAAAAATAGAAAAAGACCATTTTTGAAAAGAAATCATTTCCTGTGTTATCAAAGTGTTTTCCAAAACAACAATGAAAACATTTTCCTTCAATAATAATAATAATAATAATAAAAATCTTCAAAAGTGAGGAAAATGATCTCCTTTTTTTTCCCTCCTCTTTATTTTAACCAAACCAAGCATGTTCTCCTCCTTATGCACTCCTATTAATTTTAGGGAAAAAGCCACCAAAAACCCCAAACTTTGCCTCGAGTGACGATTTACCCCGAACTTTATTTTGTGACGTGAAAAACCCCGAACTTTGCTAATCGTGACACATTTACCCCAAACTTTTATTTGTGACACCAAAACCCCGAACTTTCATTTGTGTGACACATTTACCCTAAATCATATGGGCATTTTGGTCTTTTTACTTTTAAAAACTTTTTTCTTTTATTTTTCTTTTTTTCTTCTTCTTCTTCCTCCGCCATGGCCGGCGGAGCGAAGCCTCGCCGGCGTCCGGCGGCCTCGCCAGATCCGGCGAGGGCACCCTCGCCGGCGACGCCGGCGAGGGCACCCTCGCCCGACGCGGGCGAGGGCGGCCCTCGTCGGCGTCGGGCGAGGGCCGCCCTCGCCATCCGGCGAGGGCACCCTTCGCCCGACACGGGCGAGGGCGGTCCCTCGTCGGCGTCGGGCGAGGGCCTCCTCGCCCAGTCCGGCGAGGCCACCCTCGCCGACGCCGGCGAGGGCACCTCGCCAGGCCCTCCCGACGCGGGCGAGGGCGGCCCTCGTCGGCGTCGGACGAGGGCCTCCTCGCCGGATCGGGCGAGGGCATCCTCGCCGACGCCGGCGAGGGCACCTCGCCGACGCGGGCGAGGGCCGCCCCGCCGAGATCGGGGCGAGGGCACCCTTCGCCGCACGGGCGAGGGCGGTCCTCGTCGGCGTCGGGCGAGGGCCTCCTCGCGATTTGGCGAGGGCACCCTCGCCGACGCCGGCGAGGGCACCCCTCGCCAGGGCCCTCCCGACGCAGCGAGGGCGGGCGGCCCTCGTCGGCGTCGGACGAGGGCCTCCCTCGCCCGACGCCGGCGAGGGCACCCTCGCCCGACGCCGGCGAGGGCACCCCTCGCCGGACGCCGGGCTTCCCTCCCGCCGGCGGCGGAGGGAAGAGAGAAGAAGAAAAAAAAAAAAAAAAAATAAAAAAATAAAGAATAAGACGAAAATACCCTTAATGGGGTAAATATGTCACGGTTTGCAAAGTTCGGGGTTTTTCACGTCACAAAACAAAATTTGGGGTAAACCCGTCACTCGAGGCAAAGTTGGGGGTTTTGGTGGTTTTTCCCTAATTTTTATTTTTATTTTCTTTATTTTCTTTTGCTTCTTTCTGACGAATTGTCAAGCATAGAGAACTTGACCTCAAAATCTGGCGAGGCAGAGTCTCTCGCCCGAGGCTAGCTCAACTCGCCTTTTCAAAATCTAGCAAGCTCAAGCCTCGTCGACCTTGGGCGAGCTCGAGCTCGCTTATGACCGAGTCATCGGCCATCGTCATGACAAGCGATTAGCCAAGAAAGAAGCAAAACGAAAGAAAAAAAAGAAAAGAAAAATATTAAAAAATTTTTTTTTTTTTTTAATAATTTTCTCTAGAATTAAATTTTCCATATCAAACAATGAAAATATTTTCTCATTTATTTTCAAGTTTTAGCCAAATATAAAAATGTCATTTTTTAAAAATGACTTCCTATAAAACATTTTCCAAAATGGGTATATCTTTAACGAAAGGCTCCATTTATTTGAAGTAAAATTGTTTTTGAGAAATTATTTTCTTTATTTTTGATATTTGGATGACGAAAAACTAATTGATTTATAGAATAAGTTTTTCATGGATTGAAAATAACAAATTTATGTTGGAGGAAAATGACTTCTTATTTTGACAAGAAGGAAATTACTTTCTCTAAACTACAAAACAAATGAAAACTTATCGTGTTCCTTTAAAATAATTTCCATGGGAAAATGTTTTCTTCTATCATGAAGTTCTCAGTAAAACAAGCTCACCCTGAAATCAAGATTTTAATTTTTAACATCCACTGTACAACTACTTTCAAGGCCTTGTTATTTTTTCACCTATGCTGGATTTACACATAAAGAACGGGTTGAATATAAGGGAAAAAAGAGGCCTTTCAAGACTTCAAGTTTCAGGATTAGCCATGGTAATTGACTGTAGTTCCCCAGCTCAAAAACATGAGTATGTTTTAAAAGGAGTACTCTACTGATGACCTGCGGAGTTGATCTCTTACCCAGGCCTCACTCGACATCTTTGGAATATGGGGTCTCACAAAGACAAACCCACCACCTTGACGCTTGTCGCACGTGTGACTCGGGCGGTGCGGCATGGCACATGCCCACCAACTCCCCCCATACTAGGAAGCCACCCCTCTGTCAGACCGACATGTTGCATAAATAACACGAGCTTCACCACGAGGGTCCATGTCCCGATGCCATTTATGAATGACATGACTGAACAGGTCAAGACTCAAAAATACAGATGTGGGTGCTTTCTAGTGATGTCTCACTCAGCAGCCTTTCCCCTCCACCTCACAAGGGGCGTGAAGATGAGGTCTCGCGACCAGAGAAACAGCTGAGAGGTAAAGGGAAGAAGAGGAGAGAGTGTTAATGGAGACCGAGTATGCATTTCTTCGCAGCTTTGACACTTAACGACCCAAGCCAATTAAGAAAAATTTCCCCCTTGTCACAAGTTACAACCAGATTTCGATAAGTTGTCCAGTGGTGCGTGTAGTACAGCGCAACAGGAGCTTGTAAACTCAGACATTCTTCCGATACTGGCAGTGAACTAAACATTTTCTACCAAATCAAGAAGGCAAGACTAACATTATCATCCAATCGAAGATAACAAGACTTAAAACCTTCTTCTTGATTCGCTCTCCACATTTGCACTTTTGAGGTTCAGTGGTGGCTGGCCATTGTCACAGCCATGTGTTATGTATTTATCTTCCCTCTCTTTCATCCTAGCTGACGTGGAAGAAGACATGTATTAGCCAACAAGTAAATACCAGCACTATCAAAGAGAATGGACAAAGAAGTCCATTTCCAACGCTCAAAGCAAAAATTTCAACCCCACATAGATATTAATAACTGCCGGTTCAATACAGAAAGAAAAAATCATGGCAAAGAAGACATGTCGGACCCAGCTTCACTCAGTTATATTGAACAAGTGAATTAATTCCCACAAGACATATTGAACAATAGAGTGACGGAAAGATCATATCACCGAGCTAGAACTTACTAGTGGCTCTTCATTCAGCAGCCATACAGATGAAGCACCTGTTGAGAATCCCAACTTTAACATGACATCTTCCAAGCGTTTCACATTTGTCAAGTACAGATAACCAATCTGCAAAGATGCAATGTAATAGAAAATGTGATATAATAAAAACAGAAAGGAAGAACCATAGGATCGCTTCATAATTGTTAAAATTTCACTGCTTGAATGCTAATTTTATCTACTAGTAGACTAATGTCATGCAAGGGCACTAACCAAAGTTTCCAATGAAGATGCTCTGTTGTAAACTGCAGTACCAGCACGTTTTCTAGACCTTGTTTTAGCCGTACCAACATTCTTTCCCCACCGAAGAACATCCCTGCGACAAGTGAAGCAGCTTCTGAGAAAGATACCAAGATAAAAAGGGTGAAATAGTCATGCGGCACATCTGTTATTAAGGAGCACCGCAACCTCTACCCACCTTTCACCTTCTGTTAGATAATTGTCAGCAAGCAGCTTCTGAAGCAGTTCATCCTGGAATGCAGCAAAGAATGGCCCACAGCGCAATGTGAAAAGAAATAATAGCAGGAAAGAAATTTAGCGACCAATCAATCCAGATGTCATTGGAAGCAGGTAGATTGTGTAAGCACAGTGAGTTCAAACCTCTAAACCAGATAATACCATAAAAGACGGCAATTTTAAGGTATGCGGAGTAAAATGAACATCTATAACCACATTCAACAAAACCCACAGTATGCCTCGATAAGGAGACATGCACTTTTCCATCCATTCTTGACTTCTGCATTTCAAGGGTATACACAACATGTATGTAGGTACGTAACACATATGTACGTACGTACCTACCTACATACATGTCTATATATATAATTGAGACAGTGAAGTGAAATTTTTTGTAGGTGAGGACCGAGGACATAGACCATAATGAGCACCACAAACAAACTTAAATGCGTGAACTTCAATATGAGCACATACTTTTCTTTCAAAGTCTCAGAAAGCATTACAAGGAAAAGAAGCTTAGGTCAAGAACTACAATTTACCTGCGCTTCACAACGTACTACAGATGTTACGCGATCATTGAATTCTTCAATGCTCAGGGGAGGAAACAAAAAGTGCCTGCGAGCATATAACTGCATACATTTAAGAAGCACAAAGAGTGAGCGTTGTTGAAAGAATTCGATTCCCGGGACAAAGTCCTCATAACTACAATGCATTTATCTGATCTAAACTACTACTCTTATTCCCACAAGATATTCCTTTTCCAAAATGCAAGAACCTGTCTCTGCAGTTCCTTTCATTACACTTCAAAATGATTCAATTTGACAGTAAGAATGTGCCAAAACAAGTTCAACCTCAAGGAGCACACACCTCGTATATGCTATCCCCGATGTATGCTAACAGCGCTGCATTGTAGACAGACCGAGGCTTCTCCACTTTGGGCGGACTAGGCAACCACAGCTCATACCCCATGTAAAATTCATCTGAACAGCACAACACAACACGATCAAACTTTATCCACTTCAACAAAATTGCAAACACATCCTACAGAAATGAATGGCAGCGAACGTCAAATCTTCCACCAGCGATTACAAGTTTACTCTACTGCCGCAAACGAGCGAGCCAATCATTCGACCGAAAACAACACTCCGCTCCCACTCATCCTCTCGCTCCCATCACAAGCAAACACCTCTCGAGAAAGCACACCCATCAACAACTCCAGGCAGACACAAAGCTCGTGCGACAGCGAAGCGCGAGTGACCGCACCTCCAGCGCGCGGCGGGCGAGCATCAGAGCGCTTGAGAAGGTCCGCGACGGAAGGGCCGGTGCGGGTGGCCGGAGCGGCGACGGCGAGGGGCGGCGTCGGGGCGGGGGCCTTGAGCTTGCCGGAATTGGGGTTCCTGGGGGCGTTGCGGTTGTACGGGAGCCTCTGCTGGGTGTCCCAGGAGCACGAGCAAGGACACGACGGCGCTCGCGCTACCGGCGACGGCAGGGTGGGTACGGCGAGCACTCTCATGGCTAAGGCGCGAGCGGCACGAGAGCGTCTGCACGGTTCGCGATTTGTTTCTGCTTCGGAAGAGAGTGGAGTGCCGTCGCAGACGGAGAGCGAAGACGATGATGGGTCGTGCCCGTGTTGGGCCATCGTGGGCGTTTCCCGTCGTAGTTTCTCAGGCCCAATTCGACTCCGCCGTATGGATATGCTCATCGGGCTCGCCGAATTTCATGATCTATCAATTCCAAAGAAAGTGAAACGGGTATTGTATGGTGCGGTTCCAATCCCTTGGTAACAACCGAACTGAAAATCAAGAATCAAGAACCGCAAAACTAGATCGGAATTGATGAACAAGGATTACAGATTTTCAGCTATTTATTAATTATTTTATTTTACATGTTCATCTTTTTATGGATTGTTGCTATTGATAAATGGGGGTTTCTGTTGTTATGTTCATTTCTGTTTTGCTTAACTGAAAATAAAATAAAAAATAAATTAGCTAGTTTCTTAGTAAACCCCGGAACGATGATTAGGTATCATAGTATGTAAGGTAGGTTTAAATTTCAAAAATTATGAAATCGATTACGACAAAGTAGGTTATAGGTTTCAAGTGAAACCAAGACCAACCCTGAAATGACTCGCCCTTTATTATCAATGGCTAATTATTATTTTAAAGAGGAAAACAACATAAATAATCTATAAATTTTGATTTAATGTGTAATGTAGTTCATACATTATTGGTAAGGTTTAATATAGTCTCCCTATTTGTTTTTTTTTTTTTTTTTGGTCGGTCATCTGCTAATCCTATTCTAACACTCACTCTCGGACTTTTGCCATGCCCGCAGGCGGGCGGTGGGGTAAACCCACTCCCGAAATGAAATCGTCCCCACCCACAATCACGAGAATGTGGGGATTTAACCCCAACCCCCCTTCCAAGATGGAAGGGTGGCCACTAGGGCGAACCCCTAGTGGTTTAGTCTCCCTATTTGTTCAAATGACAAATTTATTACATGCTGAGTTTGATCATTAAAGGCAGCGAGTCAACATGTTTGCTATTTTATTCTTCTACTGTAGAAATGAAAAAAGAAAATTAGGGTACTAACATAACCGTCGTCATTTGACGACAATGATTGGTATATCTTGATTCCATCGATAACTTTTTTCTTGTTGACCACTGTTTAAACCGAATAGATTAGAAGTCACATCAACAAACTCCGTCAACTTGAATTACTAGAAGGATGATATTAAATATTTTCGTATAATTTAATAATTAGATTGAAAATTTACTAATAATATAAAAATTACATTGAACAAATTAAAAATGTAGAAATGATATTGTATATTAAATCAAAATTTATGAACAATTTGTGTCAATTTTCCCTCTTTCAAAACTAACCAGTCAATCCTCCTGTTAACAATTGCAAAAAGAAAAAGAGGCCGTTGACCATTTTTTAATTTCTTTCTCATTCATTAAACATGTTAATTTGAGTTTTTAAAAAAAAAAAAAAAAAAAATCATATCCGCTCAGCCTATTAGGCAAAAAATAAATAATTTAGAAATTATTTTCCAAAAACGACGCCGTAAAGTACACTAAAAAGAAGAAATAAAAGAACGAAAAATATTTATAATATCCATGAAAATATTTAAATATTAATTATTATCGATATACAAATCATTTTCATTAATTAATTGTTTCAAGCAAAACAAACTATATTTTGGAAAAATCTTTTTTAAACGATATGCTCTTTTAAGGTGGTTGTCCGATGATTTCGATCGGGTTTCTCAGTTTAAAGTGCGTCCAATTCACAAGCGAAAAACAAAAAGAAATTTGAAAATGAAGAAAGCAGCGAACTGACCGCTGGCGATTGGCGAGAACGCTGCTGAGAAAACGTGCCTACCGCTTTCCAGAGAGGGAAAAAGAAAAAAGAAAGAAGAAAGAGCGAAGAAAAAAATATTGTTTTATCCCGCACTTGGCTTGGCGAAGCAGTGTGATCTGAAACAGCAGAAGCGAAGTCGCTGTCGTACCCAGTCGAGATCGAGTCGAGAGAGAACATCGAAAGGTTCGCCATGGGCGACGAAGGTCCCAAGCTCTACGCCAACAAGCCCAAGAAAGGTAACGCAGCATCATCATCGTCAACCAACCCTTCCGATCCAACAAGAGAAAAAAATGGCAAAGAAAGGTGTAAACTTTATATAAAGAACTATTTCAATCGAGTGAACAGCAACCTTGCACCAGCTTTGAGAATCTTTTGTCCGGGCGCGTCTTCTTTTTTTTTTAATCAGTAGTTGACGCGACCCCCGATCGTTTTTTCGCATCCGCAGCGCAGCTGAAGCAGAGCGCGAAGGAGTTCGCGCCGCCGCCGCCGTCGTCGTCGGCCGCGGCGTCGTACACGATGGGGTCGCAGCCTCCGCCCCCGCCGCCGCCACCCAAGGAGTCCTTCGCCCGACGCTATAAGTTCCTCTGGCCTCTGCTCTTGACTGTCAATCTCGCCGTTGGAGGTCCGTGCGTTTTTTCTTTTTTTCCTGTACGTGCTTATGGGTGTTTGTTAAAATGCCTCACTGGTTTCGGGGCGTTAATTCGGTTAGTCTGATACTGCAGTTGCGGCTGGTGGAAAGGGCATTTTATGGTGAGATTTAAGTGATGGAAGTTGAATAGATTTCAGACTCTCATGGCTAGTACTTGCTGACGCGTCTTGCGAGGGTTGGTTGCACAGCATATTTGGTTGCGCAGCATATATTTGTATGTGTTTTCACATAACATACAGTAGACTGCATTTCCAAATTGGACCTACAAAAGGTCTTCCATGAACTATACGAAATATCTTAATTGGTTTGATGGTTAAAAACTAGAACTCATTAAAGTTCTAGCTAGCTTTGGTGGATGGATGACCACGAGTGAGAAGTCTAGTACAATAGGAGGTTAATGGGAGTTATCTTGCCAGTGTCTTGGGTTTTAGGCCTTGCACTAACACTGACTTGTTCTGCGAAAATGGTCCGCTAAATCTTTTTGATTATTTGAGGGATGGCACCTTAAGTATGAACTCCATTTGAAATGTTATGTAGACAAATCCCTGTTTTTCTCTTGATCGTTCTTGAAGTTCTGAAGCCAACTCATTTATGGCATGTAATGACAACAAGAGGTGTATCATGTGAGCGTACACTATTAGGGGTACCGCATTAAGTATGTGGCAGAACTATTGCTTGAGGTTTGTGTTGGATATTCCACAATACTTCTTTCTTATAATTTGGAAGAAGATAGCAAATTTTGTTGAGGAAACTGGCAATCATTACTCATTAGTTGAGAACTCTATGAAATGCCCTTTGGAGACAGGAGCCCTGCATCCTGCTCTTTATTTTTATTTTTATTTTTTCCTAGTATTCTCCTTGAAGCTCACATTATGCCCCCCAAGAAAGTGGTGTAAGAGATATGCTGTATGGTTATGTCTACAAGCATCATGAAGGAAAAGGAATAGTTTATTTCTTGCTCTGTCAGGTATATCTGCTTATAGTGATAACTGCTATCACATGGGTAATGTATTAGATTACGAATGAATCCCCTTCTTCCATTTGTTCAAAATTTGGGAAAGGAAACCTGTTAATAGTATCAATGCACATGCCAAATGGATGGAGAGTTCCGGCAGAACCCTACTCCTTCGATTGCCTGTATTGCCAATGCAGTTGAACGTGGAAATCGTCATGATTTGGCTCTGATGTCGCTTATTCAAGCTACTATGCTTATTTTGTTATGCACAGTTGTTTGTGGCAATGCTGCAAAGTCTCCATTGATATTAGTTCCTTGGGATGCATCGCATGATGAGACTCTGAAATCCATGAATTTCTGAAGATACAGCATGTGAAGCGGGATGGACTCAATGCTTGCTTAATGACCTTTGCCAAAATTATGTTACCTCAGCTTACCATCACCTATTCCACCTGTCTGTCTGGAATTTGGATATCACTAGCATATTAACCTATATAGAAAATATGATAAAAGGCAGAAGGTCCTGAAGAAATTATAAATTAGTGAGATTGCTGATCTTGGTCACATTGCTTATGTGATAGAAGGTATATATTTTTTCAGTCTTTTTATTGCTACATATCTATTTTTGTTTGATTGATCCATAGCTTAAACCAGCTGAAAATTGTAGCTTAAGAATCTTTTGAGCTGTCCTGTCATCTTGTGATTGTATCATCAGGCAACTAAGTATATGATCATGGTTTGCCTGCTAAGCAATTTAGTAAATCCCTTAGAAATCTTGTCAACCCGTCTCCTTGTGATTTCTAATCTGCGAAACCTCGGGGCCTTTGCTTGTTTGACTGAATATTACATATTCTTGTAGCTTACCTGTTCATGAGGACCGGCAAGAAGGACCAAACCATAACAGAGGAAGAAGATTCCAAGGCTGTATCCTCAACCCCAGTGCCAACTACGGTGACTACGACTACTGCTGCTACTGAGAAACCTGTACCTGTGCCAATCATCGCAGAGCCTGTGAAACCACGAGAGCCAATTCCAGAGGATCGACAACGTGAACTCTTCAAGTGGATACTGGAGGAGAAGAGGAAAATCAAACCTAGAGATCGTGAAGAAAGGAAGCGCCTTGATGAGGAGAAAGCCATTCTCAAACAATTCATTCGTGCAAAGTCTCTTCCACCTGTTTAATGGATCGCCTTGCTACTCGTCATGCCATGGGGCTGCTCAGATTAAGCAACCCTTTGTCTTTCAGGTGTTGAACTTTTGTTGCTCAATCTGAATGAATTTCATGATTGAAGAACTTATTCTCATGGACATTGAACCATCATCCTCTGGAGGGTTATCTTTCCTGGAATTCAGTTTACTTCATTTGCTTGTACATGTCTTCTTTGAAAAATATTGATGGTAAAAAGCTTTTTAAAGGGCTACAAGAATCTCTAGTATTGTAGGAGGTAGGAGATATAGCTGTGCCATTTTTCATTTTTTCAATCTGTCGTCTGTTTTTCCTCATAAACAATGGCTATGCTAAATGCTAGGGTTAGGAATTTGGTGATATTGAAGGGGAACCATTTTTATACAAGATATAGAGGACGGGACAAGCTTTTGGAGACATGGACATAATGCTGTGAAATTCTTCCCCTTCGCATCAGCTCTTGTTGCTGGTTCGTAGAATTTAGCTGATTACTTGATTCAATTAAACAACACATCACCATTTGCTGCGAGTACTGGTCAGAAATGCAAAGGACAAGGTATACAAGGCAAAAGACGTATAGGTAGACGATTCGACCCTCCCCATCAATGCATAATTTGCTAGTAGTAGAAACATTAAAAGGTGTAATTTTGCTAGGTTCTGATTTAGACCCGTTGTTTTTAAATGTTCAATGTATATCTAGCTGTCGAAGACATTCCCTAACATCCTCTAGATGTTAGATGGCAAATGCAAGCACCGACATAACTTGTGGGCTTTGATGCGGAATGTGTTATATCAACTATATACGTAATGGACAAGAAACCGAATCATCATGAGTTACGCGGTTTGGACACAGGAAAAGAGAGTTGCTTATAAATAATGGGGAAAAAAAAAAAACAAAGTTCGAGATTCCAAAGAATGAAGAATTGGGTCAAAGGTTTTATGGGTTCAAATGCGCTTGATGATGGTCAAAAAGAAAATTTGGGAGTTGCAACTTGCAAAGTAATTTATTCATAGCTGTCGGTTTAACTGGAATATGAAAGGTGGGAAAGCTTTATGTCTATGTTGTGTATGTCGATTAGTTAGACTAAGCTGACTTGTCTATGCATGGAGCAATGCCATGATTTTTGTGGAAAAGAAATTGTATTTTTTGAGTGCATGCGTTCATGCAATCATGGGTTCCCTCTGCCTTCAATGATACAAATCTAGGGTTTGCACTAATTTATGGTCATTGCAGCTTTTTTGGTTGGTTCTTGTTTAATTTTGGAGCTACTCAGTAGGGCTTAGAACAACCGAAAGGTTGAGATCTAAGTACGGTTATCTGATCATAAACAACGAGAATTTTTCGGGTCAATTCGTGGGCAATACATAATATTTCTCTCGTTTTCTTTCAAAGTGGTATTACTTTTTATTCAATGATTATTGATTTTGAATGAATGGAAACGTTGTGTTTCGAGAGTACTGAAAAATCGGGGAGAGAGACAGTTTCGTGTTGGATTTAAGTCCCACGCATGCACGAGGAGGCTCTAACTCGCTTTGCCACAAGAAATTAGGGACGTGGGGGACTTTCTTTGAGCTCATTCCTCTAGACTTCTCATCATACCCATTTCCACACAGATTTTTCTACTATTATCCATGATGATAACGGATCTAAACTCTTAGGTTTGCAAGGCAAGGTGAAGAGTTCGGTTTCAAAGACTCGAGATGATACACCTAACAAATGTTTCAACGACTCGAGATTTGATTAGAGAATTTATGAAAGTAGTATGATTTGATTATATAAATAAAATATACATGAACATCATTAGAAAATGGATGAAAGTACGTGGACGAAAAGTAGAGTTTTTACAGTAATTTTGTAGACTGTGTTTGACCCATCATAGTACTGATATCTATAAGAAGAAAACGCATGAAAACCAAACTCAAATTCAAAGTATGCAACTTCTCCCTTTGACGCTCGTGTCAAGTTGTTTTGCCATTAGAAGAGGGTCCACTGCAGCTATAATTCAGAATGCAGCCGTGCGGCTGGTGGATACTGCAAGAGCCCCATCTCCAGCTAATTTAAACCCTCTACCCGAATGTGCAATCATGAGCAGATTAGCTTGGCTTTTGCGACCAATAATTGCTGCGGAAATTTGGGTCCCGAGTATTATATCACACGTTCGGGGAATGAGGATCGTCACATGTGATCCTCATTATGAATTGTCTTGATTAGATTTCATTGATTTGAGTTTTGGCTTCGCACGGATGAGATCAAATCCTTGACAGATCTTCATTTTGCTTCTCTCTATGCTGATTGCTCAAGTGATCGGCGTTTACTTTTACAGACATGAGCATCCAAGAAATCATGCTCGGCTAGTCTGTGCGGATGCATGCAAACTTACCTCGTTTGATGCACATAATCACTGTCGTCTTACTAACTTGCCGAACGTGTGTAGTTCGTGTTCCAAACAAGGACGAAAACTGTTAAATTATGTCTCGATTTTGAGTCTGTATATGATACCCGATCCGTATAAAATATTTACATGCTGAAATAAGAAACAACATGCGCGGAGCATTTGATGAAAAATGGCGCAGGATAGGAGCCGAAGGGATCCCGCCCATGATTTGCGCTTCGCGTTGGAAATGAAGAGGGACAATCCATGGGATTCTTCTTTGTCAGCATGAAATGAGGCCGAAGGGCTGATCGTCCGATTCTTCTACGTCATTAAATGCATGCACATGGCCATGCTCGTAGAAGAATTGGTTGGTCAGCACTTGTAGGGGCCGAATTCCCTCTTTCACGGTTTCTCTTTTCTGGGCTTCTCTTGTTTTTATTGATAAAGAAAGAGGGATGGCAGAATAAAGAAAGAGAGAAGGCAGAAGCTCTTCTACGTGTGTCAGTGCATGTGGTCATACGCTCACACGCTCTCATTAATTGCATGAAGGCGCATGCTTTGAAGATCGGTGCTGCTCTGACAATTCTGGAGTACAATATTATTTTGTTTCGTTCCCTTCCATCGATAAAAGGAGAGAGAGCTTCGGAGGACAAGAAAAGAGCGAAAGAATTGAGGTCGGCAGAGAGAGCGAGAGGAAAGAGCTCGAGAGAGAGTGAGAGCCGTGAGCTCAGAGAGGGTTGTGCGGAATCGAGTCCATTGAGTGTGAGTTGTTAAACACCGTGGGTATTAGGTGTATAGTAGGGCTGAGAAACACTTGAGTGCATGTGTGATTGTAATCCTATAATTCTCAGATTAATAGTGGATTATTTTGCTGGCTCTCGCCGTGGACGTAGGTTCCGACATTCGGATTGAACCACGTAAATTTCTGGTATCCTTTTATTGTTCCTCGTTTTATTTCGATCGATTTCTATAGCTCCCGATATAATTGCAAAATACACGATCCGCTTCCGCTGCGACGCCGATCACAACAAAAACCAAATTACCAATAGCAGGAGCATCTAACAGAAGTAAGCAGGAAATGATATTCACGCGAATAAAAGCTTTCTTCCATCCTTAGTGGCCTTACCATCATGGTCACAATCAAGGACTACAGAATGATTTCTTTCTTGAATGGAACAAGAAACCTGGATATTGATTAGACTCGTGCATCACTTTTTATAAGCGACAAAAGGAAGTAATCACAAATGCACGACATTTAAATTATATGTGGAGATAATTAACTATCTTACCTTACAACCCTTGAACCTGAATATCAAAACAGGCCTCTTCGGACATCTTATGAGACCTCTTTGGTTCACTTGAGAGCCTTTGCCGAAGCAAATTCCATCTAGTGAGATCTCATAACAAAGGAACTTAAAAAGAACGTAAAGAAGCTTGTGTGAGTTCTTCAACTTCCTTATTCTTTTCAATGTGGTTTTTTCGCCATACACATAATACAAACTATTAATGCAGTGATACCATCGGCCGTGGTGGCTCCGCTGAATAAGGGCTCCGTTGATCCTTCCCCAAAGGTGAGGGGTTCGAAACTCAGTGGAGGCGCTTGGTATCTTAAGTGTGACGTCGGGGTGGTGGGTCTTCCGCTAGCGTCACCCCGAGTTTACCTCGCCGGCTGCCGGCTGTATGGGGTTCCCGGATCAAAAAAAAAAAAAAAAAAAACTATTAACGCAGTGATTACCTCGCCGGTTGCCAGCTGTATAGGGGTTCCTGCGTCATCATGTTGGGCTGCCGGCTGTATGGGGTTCCCGGATCATCAAAAAAAAAGAAAAACTATTAACGCAGTGATTACCTCGCCGGCTGCCAGCTGTATGGGGGTTCCTGCGTCATCATGTACGGGGGTTCTCGGGTCATAAAAAAAAAAAACTATTAACGCAGTGATTGATATATACTTGGGTTTACCTCGCCGGCTGCCTGGCTGTACAGGGGTTCCCGCATCATAAAAAAAAAAAAAAAAAAAAAAACTATTAACGCAGTGCTTGATATGTACTCGAATTTACCTCGCCGGTTATTAGTTGTACGAGGGTTCCTGCGTCATAAAAAAAAAAAAAACTATTAACACAGTGATTGATATATATCCGGGTTTACTTCGCCGACTGCCGGCTGTACGGGAGTTCTCGGGTCATAAAAAAAAAAAAAAAAAAAAACTATTAACGCAGTGATTGATATATCGAGACCGTTGGCATAAAGAAAGATTTCAACGTCAGCACTCACTCAAACAAATCCAATTTTAATATCCCTAACATTAATCAAATCACTCACCTTTAAATTGGAGAAACTCTACCCTACATGAGCTTGGAATAAAAAAACTCTCTCTCTCTCTCTCTCTCTCTCTCTCTCTGTTAAGCATATATTTAACTGAAGCATACAGTACAGTTCAACAGAGCGAGAGAGAGAGAGAGAGAGAGAGAGAGAGAGTTTAGCTCAGAAAGAGAGAGCTTCGAGTTGGAAAGAAAATGGACAATGCCTTGATTTTGTTGACAACAGCAATCTTATATTGTGCCATCGTTTTCTGCTACAAAGTGATCGTCATGTCATTGAGGCGCAGTCGGCGTCAGAACCCACCTCTTCAACTTGAAGTCCCTCCAGGTTCTCTTGGATGGCCCTTCATCGGCGAAACCATCGAGTTTGTCGCTTCTGCCTACTCAGACAGACCCGAGACCTTCATGAACAAACGGCGTCACATGTAAGTTCAGTTCAGTCGCAGTATATAGGACGTATTCACTATTCTTTTTTCAATGTATATAATGTTGTTGGGAAAAAAAATGGATTTTTTTCTGTGATTCTAGCAATGCGATCGAAACATCGCTTACGAAAATAATCTTTCAAAAGATTTCCTCATAAGCATTAAATCCCACTGTTTTGATGACTAGTTAAATTGAGTTGGGTCATAGTATGCGCAACGTCAATTATCTACCACGTTGGGATTTTCATTGAAGATTGACTAACTTGACCGTTGTATGATTGTGCTAGGAAGAGATTATGCAAGAATTGAGCTCCTGTCTTTCTTTCTGGTTTTCTTTGGTATGTGTATAGGTATGGAAAGGTGTTCAAGTCACACATATTCGGGAGCCCCACGGTTGTATCAACCGATGCAGAAGTGACCAAATTCATTCTGCTAAGCGATGCCAAGACTTTCGTGCCATCATACCCAAAGTCCCTCACCGAGCTGATGGGCAAGACCTCCATTTTGCTCATCAGCGGAAGCTTGCATAGGAGGATTCATGGCCTTGTTGGATCTTTCTTCAAGTCGCCCCAGCTCAAAGCACAGATCACCCAAGACATGCAAAAGTACGTCCAGCAATCCATGGCATGTTGGAGGGATGATCACCCAATACTCATCCAAGATGAAGCCAAAAATGTACGTCTCTCTCTCTCTCTCTCTCTCTCTCTCATGGTCCTTCACTTTTTCAGTCGGCTATTTTTTTTTTTTTTCCTATCCTGCTTTATTGAATAACTTTAAAATGCAGCTATTATTCACTTCCTCACAAGTTTGAGATGAACTTTATTGCCAAAAAGCTTGATATGACCTAGAAATGAGTCAAAAGATGAAAACGAAACCTTCTCTCTCCTTGGATATGTAATGAATGTGAACTTTGAACTTTTTTATGTGGCTTCTACCTAGTTTTGAGATGATTTCGCTGTAGAAGTGGGGAAGCCCCAGTTGCTGCCAATGGGCTGCATAATGATATTGCATGGCCATACGTTGTCCTGAAATTTTGGTCCAACATAATTATCTTCTAAGCTTAAAAGGAAAGGGGAAGAGAAAAAGAAACTCCTTTTTCTTTTTATAGTATAAACCAAAGTGTCCCTTTTATTTTCCTTTGTCTGCAGATTGCCTTTCAAGTACTGGTCAAGGCCTTGATTAGCCTTGATCCTGGCAATGGAATGGAGTTCTTGAAGAAACAGTTCCAAGAATTTATCTTAGGGCTCATGTCTCTTCCAATAAATGTACCTGGAAGTAGACTTCACAGATCCCTTCAGGCAAGCTAAATTAATCATTTGAAAATTCTTTTTTTTTTCCTTCATAATTTATTTCTCATCTTATTGTTTTTCTTTTCTTTTGTTGGCTTCAGGCAAAGAAGAGAATGTCCAAATTGGTGAAAAATCTTATAAAATCTAAAAGGAACAAAGGTCGAATGATCTCAACAGTGGCACAAGATGTAGTGGATGTTTTGCTAAATGACTCAAATGAGAAGTTGACAGATGATTTAATAGCAGATAATATCATTGATATGATGATACCAGGAGAAGATTCAGTGCCAGTTCTGATTACTCTAGCAGTAAAATACCTCTCAGATTGTCCAGCTGCTCTACAACAGTTAACGGTATGGCCCGCACTTTAATTTGGCAAAATGTTACACCTAGATAATCAAGGCCGTTCTATTATAGTTTATGCGAGATGCAATAACATAAGGATCGTTATGTCTCATTCGAAATGTATAGTTATGCAGTTAAGATCATTCATCTTCATGTGTAGACTCTTGAATTAATTAGACCCCAAGTGAGACTCACTTGATTCGAGGGCTTAGTCACGCGTGTGCTTAACACATCCAACAATGGCTCACTATGAGAAGTAGTCTATCCTTTTCTGAGATCTTATACTACTTTTTAGCCAACCAACAAAATTGCAAAGAGGACTAGGATTAGTTGGCTTTTACTTTAATTTCAAAGAAAAATTTTGTGCTCCAAGTTTTTTAGTTAAACCTTTGAAATCCATCGATAATCATTTGGGTCCATCTTAGTTTGAGAGAGAATCCATGTCCAACAGTAAAAGATAGGCCATTGTCACTCCATTCGTTGTTGAGCTATTGTTACTTCAGGAGGAAAACATGAAGCTGAAAAGAAGCAAGGCAAAGCTTGGGGAGCAATTGAGTTGGAATGACTATCTGTCCCTATCATTCACACAAGATGTAAGTTTTCTTATCAGAACTGATGGGTCTCATCCTATAGTGGAGTTTAAAATGAAATAGCAGCTCAAGAACCGGTGATCCAAACAGGTCATTACAGAGACTCTAAGGATGGGAAACATAATAATCGGAGTGATGAGAAAGGCGATGAGAGATGTCGAAATTAAAGGGTACTCAATTCCAAAAGGGTGGTGCGTACTTGCATATTTTCGGTCAGTTCATCTTGATGAGACCAACTATGAATGGCCATACCAGTTTTACCCATGGAGGTGGCAAGTAAGATTCACGTAACCCTCTCGCTTGTCTGCTGTGTCGTCTGTTTTGGATAAGATATGTATTCTCTTGTTCTTATGAATTGATGAGTAAATTTTGGATGCAAATTTATGAAGCATAAAGAGATGATGACGAGTAGCAACTTCACTCCTTTTGGAGGTGGACAACGACTCTGTCCTGGACTGGATTTGGCCAGGCTAGAAGCTTCCATCTTCTTACACCATCTTGTCACTCAATTTAGGTAATATTCCTCTTCTCTGTATCAGAATACATTTGGATGCACGTGGCATAAAGATCTTTTCGATCAAGTTACATAATACTCCACTTCTAAATTGAGGATTTTCATATCGCTAGAAAAATCGTCTTCTGAAATTCTAAGGCAAGCATGTCATGATTTTCGAATGCAATTGACATGAGTTATCAGGCACAATTGCCGTCTCCTACAAAAAAGCAGAACAAAATTCAGCTAGCTGAAAGTATATAGGTTGCTATTGTGCATCTTGAAAGTAACAGAAGTTCTCTAATCTGTACATACTTAGAAAGACAAAAGATGACTTAAGACTCTTTGCATGCCATCCTCATTCAATCTACTGATTACCCAGAAGCCATACAATATGCAGGAACAGTTACTCTGACCACTGATACATTCAAACAGAGTCAAATTCAAACTTTTTGGTCACTGCATCATGCCCAGACTCATGAGGGAGGTTGATGAGAGTGACGCAAACCTAAAATAGTGGTGTCAAATTCACACTTTTGGTCACTGCATCATGCCCAGACTCATGAGGGAGGTCTATGAGAATGACATCCAAACCTAACATAGTGGTGTCCACATGTTATTCACCCAACTAATGATAGCCAGAACCATTAAGATAAACTAGTGGTCACGTTCCCTTTTGGACTGATCTCATAAACCCAACAGACCAAACATTGATGGGTCGAGTGATTTAAAATCTCTTCGTTCGGCTGAGATCTGCGCATGATCTGCCATGAGCGGCAGTTGACAATATTTTAGAGGACTCTCATTCCTAAATTCTTTTGCCCCCTCTCTCTGGCACTGTCATTAGTATTATTTCTAATGCAGTAGGATCTCAAACTATTTCATGCAGTTGGAAGGCTGAAGATGACACAGTAGTGAACTTCCCCACGGTGAGACTGAAAAGGAGAATGCCAATTTGGGTCAAAAGGAGATGATATTCATAGAGCTGCTTTGGCCTCCCCCCAAAAGAAGCAATGAGGGGGAAAAAGAAAGATAGCTGCAACAAGACTCTCACACACTGACAGTGTAAAGATCAACTAGAAGGAAAGTGAAATTGAGATACATTTGTGCTCCAAGACACGTGTGGGAGCATCATCACAGCAGGAGCTTGACCACCTTTTGTTTTCTTCAGTAGATTAAAGATGATGAACATCTAGGCAACAGAATGTGTAATTTTCTTGGAACCCAAATTTAGAGTCCTTCTCACTTCCATCAAATTTCAACTTCATATGTACGAAAACTAAGTAGAGTTCAGCTCACCGACACAAGAAAAGGAGAATAAAGAAAAGTTAGGAGGTAAAAGCGAGAAGAAAGTACCTACTTTTTTTATTTATTATTTCTTTGTTCAGATGATGGGTTTGCATGCAATGATACCAATCTTGGGTCCCCTGAAATTAATGTTAATTGGGGGATTCATTTTCCAATTATGCGTTACTTAGCTGCTCAATCACATCTTCACGGTAGGCGGGGCTAGGGTCAAAAGCAGAATCTGGAAGGGCCTTCAATGAAGCTTCAAGCACATGGGAACAATTATTGGGGCAATTTGTTTACAGGCCTTTTGCTTTTGGCAATGCATGATGGTACGGTTAAGCAACATGAACTTCAATCATTACTAACAACAAAAGCAGATTTTTTTAATGTATAAAGGGTGAGTAGGGACGACTAGCGTTGATAAATAACGTTGAACGGTTTCATAATCGATTTAAATTTTACTTGGAACCTATAATCTATTTTATTGGAATCATTTCCCTAATTTTTGGAACTTGAAATTTTCTCTACATAACTTGAAACCTATAACCTACTCTATCAATCGGTTTAGGGTCAACTTTAGGGTCTACTCGAGAACCAATCAATTTCTGTTTTTTTGGTTTCATTTTTAGTTCAGTAAAATGAAGGTAAATGTAACAACAAATATTCTCATTAAAATAAAATAAACAATAAAAAGTTCAAAATACGTAATCACAGTTCATCGATTTCCGGTTCTCAATCGAGTTAAGTTCTTAACCAGGAATTAGGAATTGAATCGCATGATAATGGTTCTACTTTTTTTGCAATCAAGAACGAGACAGTAACTATGAGAAGTTGGAACTAGACTGATTCATATGGCTAGTTCAGTCTGGTTCCCAATTCCTTACCCCATGCTCCCCCTAGAAGACCACCCATAGGTGTCAGCATGGGAATTCCACCATCATAATGATCAGTTTGAACCACTGTTACCGTTCACTTCCATGAGCTCCTCACCGCCTCTCCACAATAGATTCGTTGGGAGTAAAGCTGAATAACCGTACGTAAGGTCGAGGACCAATTCAGGGTTTTGAATATATGACCTTGGACCCAGAACCACCTGAGAATAAGATCTACACCACCAGGCCAACCACCATGGTGGTGAGAATAATGTCAGTGTTGCATCAAATAAATGAGGAAGCTAGGAATATAAGAAAATAACCTTACTAGATATTTTTTATTCTCGTCATAATAATCAACAGTGTTGACATACACACGATACACATGTTTATGATCATGGATGGTTGCCTATGAAAAGAAAGAAATCATTTTATTTTTTTGGGTAAGGAATTGAAGTGTACATGTAGTGCGTAGGTTATTTAACGAGTGTGAATTTGGTGATTACTCAACGAAGAAGAGGGATAAATAATTTTATCGTTTGATGCAAAAATAATTTTGAATAATTAAAACTGAGGCAAATAGGAACTTTGATCTGACAATCGAAAATTGGCAAAAAAAATTCTGAAAAGAACTCCCTAAATAATTGCAATATAAAAGAATAATCTAAAAATATACATGGGAGAATTCTTTTGATATACAACGATAATTTGGGATTATAATCATTTTCTTTCATTTGTTGGGGGCAATATGAAAACAAATGTTAAAGGTAAGACAATTGGGTGTTTTCCCTTAGATATATGAAGTATTTTCTGAACACATGAAACGCAGAAAAGGAAGAATAGGATTGCTCGTTGGAAGTATTTTCATGGTGGAGAGACTAAAGTGAAAGGGGATTAAATAAGAAGTGGAGAAGGCTTAAACTCGTTCAGAAGAGGATTCTCTCTATTCCTGCCGATTATTGCAAATCTTAACATTCATATAGATGTATAGATTTATCCAATTGGGCTCTGGTGCCATTTGCTGAGTTGCGTGCTACCGAAAAATCGCTTGTGAATTGGGTGTGCAAGTGGTCATTACCAATGTTACAAACCAGTTAGAACCTATCGACCCTAATCGCCATTTTGCTTCTTTCAAGACAGAGTGCCATCCTCAGATAGTTCATTTTAGCGAGGGGCCCATCCCATGTCGGGACTGCTTCACTACCAGTAATGTGTCATTCCAAATGAAAGAGAACAGACTTCTACCAGAACAAAGTTGTCCAGATAATTACAACTTCTGGAAAGACACCCCTCCATCACCCCAAGAACATAATAAGATCATGTAACGATTACATGATCATAACTCATCACTTATATATCGATAAGCTAAAGCCAATCCTTTGGTAATACAAGACCCAAAGATGAAGCAAAACTTTTACAACTAGTAAATAGCTTCCAGTGATAAAGATAGAACAGGCATAAAAAGTTCTTCCCCTAGAATTGGAAGTGGCAATTATTAATTTCTGATTACCTGTGAGGCTAACATGCAATTATTAATTTTTGCAGCAACTCTAGACAATTAGCAGAAGGCAGCTCTGAGTTAGAAATTAATTATGGGATCTCAAACAAACGAGATGAATTTTTCAGGTTATTTGCAACAATAGTGGCATAATCAAGGGTTAAATGCTGAAAAGGCCACCAGCGAGTTGCGTCCTCCAAATCCAAACGAATTTGAAATGCCTGCAATGACAAACGTGCAATTAACCTGAGATAGTGAGATGTATCTTTCAAACCGAAGTTGATAAAGTACCAATTTGTTAGGGGTAATCACTCACCAACATTCACTTCATGCTGCCAATGCCAATTCTTGTTTGTAACAGTGTCGAATGCCACAGAGGTCTCAGGATTCTCCAGATGATGAAATGAATGCCACAGACTCACAGATCAAAGCAGACCCCAGCCAGCTGCCTAACACTGTTCTACCAAGGTAAAGATCTTCTACAACATAGTTGGTCACACAAGCAAAAACATGTATGCATGAGAGAGGAAGGACAAGACTATCAATGAATAAGTTAACCAGTGACTATTAATATCACACTTCACGGGGTCATTTGTCATTTGCTTCCTCAGTAGAAAAACTTCTCATCCATATAAATGTATATACTTTGCTTATACATCTTTTCTGTCCCCCATTTAAAATTTCCTTTGGCCACAACACTAGTTACTTGAGGTTTCTTTTTGAAATATCTCGTCGCACCATTGCAATGAGATGAATATGCAACCATCGTGTTAAGAACTTACCAGTGACTAAGAGTTTGGTTTGTACATTAGATTTCAGTGAAATCTGCCAAACAAACTTCAGGTTAGTTTAGGGTGAATTTTCATGGGTCTCTTCATCCAATCATTCAACACATAATGAATTCTAACAAGCACACTCTTCCTAGTTCACAGCTTAGAGCTATTCAATTATAAGCACTAAGTATAAAGAACATACAAACTGGTTAATAGTAGGACATTGCCACCCTGTTGTGATGGCGTTCACCGTTGCAATGGCTTCCAAACCAGCAGCTCTGAGACAGTGTCCAATCATAGACTGATACGACAGAAATATGTTAAAATGTATCAACAGCTAATAACAAAGGGTGCAGGAAAGGAACATGTATCCGCACACATGCACACGCATGTGGGCATGAGAGAGAGAGATTACCTCAGTTGCATTGATTTCAATTCTGAGGTATGTTTAAACACATTTTTTATGGCACTAATCTCAGCAGGTCCTCAGCAAGAGCTGAAGTTGCATCTGCATTTTTGTAGTTAACCTGAAGGATGAAGAACTTCTTCAATCAAGCGATCTCCGACGCCTAGTAGTATGATGCACTCGATTTTCAAGAACAGATATGAACCCAGAATGGGAGAGTCAATTAGATTCTGCACCTCTAGTGTGATAGGCCCATAATAAAGATGTTCTAGCAACTTTAGGCATTCGTTTAACCCTTTGGGAGAAAACAAACAAACAAACAACTTAAGGCATCTACCATTCAACATTGCTTTTTCTTAATTCCACACCCATTTTCACATCCAAAGTAGCATCAGCATCTGCAGATGTCTCGACAGGAACAGAGTTGATGATTTACAAAACTTCTACATAAGGAAAACAGACGAATTAAAAACCAGAACCAGCCTTATGCAATTTAACTCTGCGAGATTCATGCAGCAAAGTACACTAGACTCCAATGCCATAGCAACCAGCATTCATGTGATGCAAATAAGCAATCCTAACCTGACTGTTGATTCATTTCCAGTCATAAGCACTCAGTCAAAACCTCAATACTTCCCGGAAATCAGATCCAAAAGAATTCACTTTCCTACCTAGATGCACACCTGACTTCCCTACTGACAAGTAAGAACTACAGATAAGGAAAAGGGGAAAGATAAACAGAAGGAAAAATATAAATAGAATAAAGGAAGGTGGTTAGGTTACAATTTATGCACAAAACAAGCTTAAGAAAGCGGTTTAAGTTACAATGGATACACTTCACCAAAAGAGTTCAAGGATCTCAAGAGCTTAGAGGGGAAGACATTTAACGAAGTCAGATTTTTAAGAGATGGAATGGCTATTCATGTAGCTACAGCAGGAATACTTCCCTCAGAAAATGAAGATAGCTTGAATTTTCAATCAATTATAGTCAGGCTGCCTTGGTCATAAGTTGGAGAGAGCAACAAGGCAGAAGGAAAAGGTGTGTATTCAGGATGAACAAAAGAAATGGAGAACTCCTCTCTTGACCCACACCACAGTAAGAATTCCTTTGTTTAATCTTCTCAACAGAACAGAGGATGAATCACCTAAGAAGACTGATCCATACAAGGCTACATGACTGCTTGCTATTATCATATTCAGGATGGTGATCTTCCCAGTGTTCATGCTCCTACTTGAGCCCCAGCTGAGCAACATCTCTAATAGTTTTCATTTCGAAGTAGCAGTAATTGTCGAGGCACTAGCTGTACAAAAGAATGGAAGGAAAACATAACTCTCAATTGTTTCCGTTCTGCATCCACAATATCTAGTGTTAGCATCTTCTTAACTGCCTAAAGATGCATACGAAGATTTTCATAATTCACTCGACAGCTATAAGAATGCTTCTGCAGCAGAGCACACACAGATGACAGATATTCCAATAGGGATGGACATCCTCAGGAATATATTGTACGTTAATGGTAAGGTGGTCAGTACACAGAAAAAAGAAATCATCCAGCAGCAGAAGATGTGTCCAAATAGATTTAGTGAAAGGGACTTCTGCTTGAATGCCCAAGCACATGCAAAAACACAAGTATAAGCACTTGCTGCTGCACATACATTCAAAACCTCAAAATCTGCAATCACCTCCAGAACTTACAAAAAGAATAAGAAAAAGGTGAGCCCAAAATATATGCATATGCAAGAGCATGTATGTAAAAAATGAAAAAGATGAGATGAACAGAAAAAGTAAATTCACCAAAGGGCATACCCTATGGAAGCTGATGTTTATCCTGCCATATAGATTGTCCAAGCCACTGAAGAGGTCGATGGCCCCAGTATATGGTGAATCTACTCAACTGCTTATGGTGCGCTCAATCTATACTCCTCCACTTGTAAAATTCTTTCAAAAACCTTTTGGCATCAACTTGTTTCCCACGTTTTGAAAAGGTAAAACCAATATGAGAGAGGGTACTTTCACATGGTACAAATCCTTTCTCATTCATCTCAATTAGTAGTCTTTTTGCCTCTGCTTTGTATGACCTTTTCAACACTTTATCCAGCGCCAGCTTATTAGAAAGCTCGCACCAACCACAAATTAGAATATCATAGGTTGCAGAGTTAGGCAACACACCCCTCGCTTGCATCTCTTTCATCAGCTCTCTAGCCTGTTCCATTTTTCCCACCTGAGAAAAATCACTAATAAGCACATTATAAGTGCTGGTTTTCGGAACAAAGCCTTTAGTTATCATCTCACAATAGAGTTTCATGAACTCCTTTCTGTTTCCAACTTTACCATGGCCAGTGATCAAAGTGTTGTACGTCATAGCATCAGGAAGTAAGCCGTTTCTTTTCATTTCACCAAATAATTCATCTACTTCTCTCATCAAACCATTAGATGCCAGACCACCCATAAGAGTATTGTATGTCGCGTTATTTGGAGAAACCCCTTCAACCAACAATTGAGAGTATAAAGCGAAAGCTTTATTCAGATGGCTTCCCTTGCAATACCCAAGAATCAAGGCATTGTATGTAATTACATCACATGGGATTTCCTTTTTCTTCATATCTTCCAAAACCAAAGTGGCTCTCTTGGTCATCCCAAGCCTGCAAAATGTAATTATGAGGTAGTTGCACACTGCCTGGTTGAGTGCAAGGCCCATTCCTAAAAGTTTCTCGTGCATTTGCCAAACTGCATCGGCCCTCCTGCCTTTTGAGGATGCATCTAGCAAAGCCCTATACATAGTGAAGGTAGGGCATAAACCATGGTTGCACATCTTGTTTACCACATAGAATGCTTTTTCTATCAGGCCAGTTTCACATAGTCCCTTCACGAGAATGTTATATGTGATCAGGTTTGGGGTTAAACCTGAGATCTCCATGTCATCCCAGAGTTTGAGAGCATTATCCAAGTTCCTTTTCTCAATACATGCTTTTATCATCGTATTGTATGTAGCATGGTCTGGAGTCAAACCAAAATCTCTCATTTCAGCAAACACTGATTCCAGTTCATCTTTGCCGAGCTTCAAAAGACCTTTGATCAACACATTATATGCAACAACATCCAACCCAACTTCATTTTCCATCATTTCCTGAGCGAGCTTTAAGGCATCGGACTCCTTCCCGACCTTGAACAAGCCATCCATCCAAGATGTATAATTCACTCGATCAAGCAACAGTCCTCTAGATATTACATCCTTAATGAGCTCTTCAGCTTCCTCCATCTTTCCTTCCCTTTTCAAGTTATTCACGATAGCATCAACTACAAACTCATTTTCTTCCAAACCCCTACTTTTCATTTCACTGTAAAGATCAAGAGCAACCTCCTGTCTACCTCCTTTAAAAAAGCCATCAATTAGAGCAGCATAAGTATATATGTTTGGCGATATTTTTAGCTGATCCATCGTCTTCATGATACTGACAGCTCCATCAAACATGCCTCTCTTAATGTAGCCGCATATGATGGAAGTATATGTAATGACATTTATTGGAATATTTTCATTATCCAGCTTTTCTAGTGTCTGTTGTATTACATCCATATCTCCTAACTTGGACCAGTTGTTGATCAATGCAGAATAGGTGATGTACTTCGGAACTAGACCGTCATTCATCATAGTCCTAAACACCTTCTCTGCCTCCTCAACTTTGCCCAACTTGAAGAGCCCATCCATCAAAGAAGTGTACACAACCACGTCAAAAACAATCCCACGGACTACCATTTGGCTTACAAGTGCAAGAGCCTCCACATATTTCCTATTCTTCAGATTGGAATCAATCAGAGTAGTGAACACAATATGATTAGGATCGATCCCCATATCCTCAATCTCTCCTAAGAGAATCCCTGCTTCGCTCAACCTACTGCATTTGCACAGACCATTTACAATCGAACCATAAGTAACAGCATCAGGCAAAAACCCACTCATGACCGCCTCCTCATACAAGGAGAATGCTTCGTCGAGGCTCTTATTCTTACAGTACGAACTTATGAGTGTAGTGTACGTAATGAGGTTTGCTTGCAAATCCCTACAGCCCTCTCCATCTTGTGTAGTACTAATCCTAGAAATTTCTTCAATAAGGCTGTTAGCCTTAACAAAGTCACCGGCTCTGCAGAACCCATTGATCAAGGTATTATAACTAACAATATCAGGCAACAAACCCTGCCCTTTCATGACATCCATCAACTCGAGTCCCCAACTCACCTCACCGCCTTTGCAATAACCATCAATTAAAATGTTCAAACCCATCACATTCCTGCTAATCCCCCGCTAACCAAATTTTCCAAGACCCATTCAGCATACTCTACCATCCCAATATCGCAAAACCCCTTCACCAATATATTGCAAGTAAAAGAATCGAGACTAATCCCCCTCCTCACCATCGCCGAGCACAACCCAAAACCGTCCCGTACCAAACCCAGCCTACAGAATCCCCACATGACCGTATTATAAGTCACCGTATCGACATCCGAATCGCTACGGAGCAACTCAAGGGCCGAATCCACGTCCCCCAATTTGCACAGAGCGTGGACCACCACGTTCTTCGTGAAGACATTAGGAGCAACACCGCAGTCGATCATTTCGGAGTAGAGAAACCTCACCTGAGAGACCAAGCCGGAGGCGTTGAACCCGTGGATGAGCCGGTTCCACGAGGCCAAGCCGGGCACGATCCCGCGGCTCCGCATCGAGGCGAAGGCATCCACGGCCTTGGCATACCTGCCGCAGGTCAAGAACAGGTGTATGAGGGTGCAGAAGAAGGAGGCGTAGAGGCGCGACTTGGAAGGCGGGATCATCGTGGAGTGACTGCGAGAAAACGGGACCGAGACGCCGCGGAAGGGATTAGGATTGGAGGAGGCCGAATGGTGGTGGTCGCCGCGGCGGCGGCGGCGGAGGAGATGGGGCGGCGGAGGAGAGGGAGGGGAGGTGAAGCGGCGAGTGAGCAGGGTGTTGGACCGGTTTCTGAACCGCCTCATCGCCATTGGAGAACCCCGAGAGAACCGAAGCTGGAGATGTGGGAACAATTTACGGCGGTTCCATCTTTTCTTCTACTTGAACTACTGTTACTGTTAAAGCTCAGAGCTCCTGATTTTCAATTTTGTCGAACGTCGCCAGTCGATTTCAGACTTCCCCTCCAAAATGCAATAACACCCAAAAAAAAAACATACATATACATATATATATATATATATGCGCGCGCATGTATATATGTGAGTGTTCCCAAAAGAAGTTACAAAATCTAAAATTACATAGATGTTTTGGGTTAAATAAGAAAAGAAAGTATGAGTGCTGCCAATATTAATAAATTCAAAGGTGAAAAAACATGTAAGTCGTTTGAGAAAAATCAATCTTTCTCCGATGTGTTCATCGGAAAATCTATTGCTGTGCATATTATAGCTAGCATTCGATTCACTTTGATAGTACTGTTTGGAGAACCACGGTGACTCTTTAAGTGCCATCTCTCTCGGATTGTCTTTTTCCTTCCGTGACGAGCGATTGCTCTAAGCGTTTCTGCCGGTTGCCTGTACTACATATAAAGCCGTTGTAGTTCAATGATTAGCAAAAGCTAATGTCCCATGTTGCCAGAAAGAAACCTGTGAGATCTATTCAAAAGTCCTCAGATGTCTTCTAATTCGACGGTCTATACAGCAACAAAATAGAGGAGGGCAAAGGAAAAAACAATTGACTGATCGATTAGTTGATAGATGGAAGTACAAGAATCAATGTAGTTTGTTGCCGAGGAGATTGGACGGGTGCCCCTCATCCCGAGGATGATCTGAGAGCTAAAGCTTGATGAGGGAAATGCATTATCGAGAGCAGCTCGGCATTTGTAGAGCCGCCGCCGTCGAGTCAGTATCAGAGCCTTCTTCTCTGAGATCAACAGTAACCTGTCGGAGGTCCCTTGCCGTCCCATACAAATATGCGGCTGCAACAGTCTCACGACCTTACTTCTTCTTGATCAAGAGGGTTGAACAGTTGTCAGTCATCATTCGTCAACTTCCGTGTTGAAAATGAAACTAGGGAATGCTGTAGTAATGTCCCTGAGGATGACCAAACAAAGAAATCCGAACTCAATGGAAGCACAAAAAACAGAAAAATAGCAACCTCAGTAAGGTTGAAGAAATATAAGTATCAGTAAATGGCTAATCCCGTATATAATCAACTCAATGAAAACAAAACACTCCAGAGACATGCTACTTTAAGGTGGTTTACCGCAAATGGTGAAGAGTCATATGTTTCAGAAGCGTTGGGTGCCGAACAACAAAAGCCTTCCACTCTGCTTTATTTATTTTGCCATCCTTGTCTATGTCAGCATCTTCAAATGTCTGCATAGTTCAGAAAAAAATAAAAAGACATTCATGGAACCCAATCCTACACATAGGCATACTAACATCAATCCTAACAAAGTTTTCACCTTATCTATAATAGCTTCAACGGCTTCATTAGACACGGATAAACCTGACTCCAGTAAAGTGGCAACCACCATTTGCTTAACCTGAACATGTGCACGCAATGCATAGCTAACTAGCAGGTCAGTCCAAAGCATAAGCAGCCAGGAGATCTTAAGATTAATGTTGAGGAACCCATGAGAAACTACACAGAATAAGGAATAAGCACAGTTCCACCCCCACCACACGCCCCCCCAAAAAAAAAAAGGAGAAAGTTTAAGGAGATGCAACTATACAAGTACTTGAGAAAAGTATAATACTCGGTCTCTGAGATAGATGAACCAGCAGGAACATCTTCAGTCCGAACATATCAATTCAGATACTCACCTCATCCCGTTCAATATAACCAGTCTGTCTCAAATCATACAACTTGAATGCAACTGCAAACGCAGGGTAGATTTAAGTTTTATCAACTATAGGAGCACATGGATACAGAACAAATTGAACAAAGTGCCAGCTGGATACTTACAGTTGATTTTGTCTTCCACAGGGGCACAGGGATGGAAGACGCTAAGTGCATGAACGAACTCCTCAAACTCTATAACACCATTTTTCTTCTCATCAAAAAGATCAAAAACCTAAATTACAGAGGTTATCACAAAATAAACCCAATGAATTACATAATAATAGGAATAAGCCACCAAAAGATTCTGAATGAGAGCCTTGCTCGCCATTTTAAGGATAGTTAAGGATTTGAAGGACTGCAAAAGTAAAGGAGGGAAGCAAGCAGCAGTTCTCAGCAACTTGTGTTTCACACAGATGAAGTCCAATAAAACATAACTTGTGTTTTATCCAAAGAAACCTGAGCGCACCAAAGGCAGCTTAGAGTTTATTTGACCAAGTGGGCTGCCTTGGCTACATTTTACAGGAGGCATAAACAGCGTGAAGGAATACCCGACAGAACAACCTCGTAAATTAGCTAACTCATGAACTACGAATTTAGTGAAACAACAAATGAAGGATGCCAAGGCAGTTGAAGTCTATTCAGCCGAAGCAACACCAATTAGGAATACATGTTGGCTATTGACAGCAACCAACCATTACGTTGACAAATTTCTCGTACTTTTATATCATGATCAGAAAAAGTGTGAAGACTTCAGTAAAAAGAAATTAGTGTTTAAGCGTTTCTCTAGTACAAATAACGACAAAAAAAAAAAAGATTTTTATCCCTCGTAATCCTGGGTCATTCCCTCTGTCAAAACACATACTGTTTATTTAGCATTTTCATGGCGATTTGCTCACGAGTTTTCATTTTGCCCTCTTATTTCCGAAAGAACTCTCCAAGTCGACCTGATATGGCTCTGTCAAACAAATCAATCCAATGGAAACTATGAATCCAATTGAGTGAAAATCGCCCTGATGAACATAAAAACAGAACAGGAATTACCCTGTCCAGGAAAAGATTCTTGCCCACCGCTTTTCTAAACAGCGCCTGCTGCAGTTCTTCCTGTAAAATCAGCAAGTGAATCACTCTTAAAATGAAGCACTACAGATGAGTAGATCGAACTCCAATTTACACTTAATCAACTTGCATGATGCAACTAATGCTTGTCAGAACACTGATAATGGTGATTACAGTAACTTGACGTTTCACAGACGTAAACTCAAACATCTCTGCACTTGCTCCTGGCAGACCATAAACTACTCTCGCTCTTTAATTAGGCAATTCTCTTTGTAAATTTCCATAAGCAATTCGATAAGCAGCAACAAGTTACAGGCCTAAGCTTATCAATCTCTGCGGAACTGATTGTGCTTCTACCAACACATATTCAACCACTCCACAACTCAGACGGTAAGGAAAGCCCCAAAAATGCTACATCACCTTGTGGATCACGCCGTCGTCAATTATCGAGCCGCTCAACTTCTTATACAGCTCAAGCAGCGCTTCGATCTCGTTGACGGAAACTGCAGCGGAAGGAAAAGAAACACAACAGAACGATGCCCAATCAGCTCAACGTTTCCGACTAATTCTTCGTCATACAACGACAGTACAGGGACGGATGAAGAGAGAGAGACATGGCGTGTTCTTTGCGATGCGGGAGAGTTCGTCGAAGCTGTAGGAGTGCCTCTGAGGACGGTCGGAGTCGAAGCAGCGCGAGATGTTCACGAACACGGCCTCGAGCAAGCCGAGGAGCGGTATCGCCAACGCGCACAGCCGCTCGCCGATCGTTAAAGAGCTCATCCCCTTGTCGGAATCGCCGGCACACGGAAACGTCATCAGATCGACAAAAATAAAAAATAAAAAATCCACGCGAAAGAAGAGAGGCGAAGGAGGAGGTCGGAAAAGCGGAATTATCTCGTCGGAGAGAGGGATTTACCAGAGCGCTGTTCCAGGAAGCCATGGCCGCCCGTCCGTCCGTCAGGTCGCGGGGGCTGCGTATCAGCGACGACGAGCTGCTCCGCAATGGTTCGGCCTCTCGCTTCGGCTCCGGCCCATGCGGTCGCCGCGGCCGCGACTGGGAGCGGACGGCGGAGGAGGAGGGAGCCACGGGCGGGCGGCAAGGCAGTCACCAGCTGTCCCGTCCTTACCAAATATGACCAGACAACCTTTTCTTCTTATTTCCCACTTTTTCAAATAATGCTATGTTCGTCCAAAAAAAATAATAATAATAATGCTATGAACATATTTTACAATACGATTTTTCGCCATAAATTTGAACGGTTATTACGATGCGGGTACTTTAATTTAGCAAGAAAAATGTTAACTTTCAATTTATTCTCAGACTTTTATTCTAAATCAAACTTCATATATAAAAACTAAACATTTTCATCTTGGAAAGTGGAGAATTGATAACATAAAGGAATCCTCAGTGATTCGAAGGATATGCACTTAGCTCCCCATTTTTAGGCACTGTCGTTTTTTAATTAGTCGGATGAAATTCTCTAACCCGATTCTTTTCGAATTTCCGAAAAATACGAAAGAAATGATCGACTCGGTTCCGTCTCCGCCAAAAAAACTTGACCGGTATCGCCAGCAACCGAGGGGAATCTAAGCGGCGGGCCAGACGAACCGTCGCATCGACCAGTGAAATCGGAAGATTGGGGTCCACGAGGGCCACGACGCCTCCGCAGTCCGCACCAAACCTTTCTCAAATCATCGTGGCGTCGCTGTCGTCCATCCTGTCGAGATATCAGAACGACGTGGCCTGCTCCATCCGAAAATTAGAAGATTTTTAAATTTTTTTTTAAAAAAAAAGGTCATTTCTCGAGTGCTTATTGTGGGGACGGTCGCCGCACTCCTGGAGACAATTATTGACAAGCAAACAAAAGGAAAAAAGCAAGAAGGAAAGGGTAAGGGGCCTCGAATTGTGTTGATTTTTAAGATGATGTGGCGTTGAGAAAAGGCTGTTTTTCACGTTTTAAAATTCTTTTTTAGCTCCCCTTAATAAAATATAACGAATGTGGCTTCTTTTTTCTCTTTTTCACTTTGCCGAATAAGGTGACGTGGAGAGAGCGAAATGGATGGGGATGAGTTTCAACATCATTGTCCGCCGGGGGTTGCGTGTCGCTGAAAAGAGGAGTTGAGGAACAATCATTCACGTAACCGCATTGTTCCCTTATTTATTTCAAAAAAAATGAAAAATCCAAAAAATCATTTTCACGAAAATATCAAATGATATTAACCAACTTATGATTATTATCGATATGTGATAAACTGAGTTAATGAGAATAGAATTTAATAATTCACAAATTTATTGACGATTTGATGAGTCAACAGCTTAAAGGAATTGATAGAAAATAGAGTCAACGATCTCGAATGCAACCGTCGACGTGGTGAAATAAAACAACCCTCAAGATAGTGGAATTGTAGAAACTGTCAAAATAGTGGATTCCATGAAATCGTCAAGTAGTAGAGTCAATATAATCATTTGTAACCTCTATTTGTAACCTCTATTGGTATAAGTTTTAAATGGTTACATCTTACTCTTAAGAGACCCATGCACAAAAAAAAAAAAAAAAATCAAGTCTTGTTATATTTCAATTCTCGTGTCATAGTCATAACTGTGATTTCTAGATATCTTGTCATCGATTAAATTTTGGTATATATTTTCCAATACTCGTTGTCAATTAACTCTCGATGTTGTGTCTTGCTATTATCTTACTTTATTATCAATTAAATTTCGACAGAGTACTATGTATTTTAACGTCGACTAAATTTGGTTGAAGTATATCTATCGATTCCTTATGTGTCTATGATATTTCATCTTTTGAATCATCACAAAACTTGTCTCATCTTAATAAAATCGAAGAACGACTCTTAGTGAAAAGCATTTTGACGTTGATAAGATTTTAGTGAAATATCTCTTTTGCACGCTTGATAAGATTTTGAGGAGGTACAATCATTACAACAAGGAACCAACCAAAACTGATCATGCTGAAGGTAACAACAAAACCTAGCAAGACCTTAGCAATTCCAGCAGTGGAAGAGACAAGTCAACTTGGGAATGTCAACATCCCGAAACACCTTACTGAAGGGCGAGCAATGGACTTAGCGCCTAAGCCTACCTGTGGCCACCATAAAGAGGTTGTTCGAGGAGCAGCAAAATGAGATGGCAAATCACATCATGAGACATCTCTTCGGCGTAAATCCACAATGCTATCTTAAGGTCTAGAACATTCAATCAACTCATATCGATCCAATCGGTGGCTATTCCTCTAACTCTTAACAAATTTAATATCGGAAGTAATTTAGGCCCAATGATCTCGCCACCCAAGGATTTTACATAGGCCTAAAAAATCATATCAACCTTGAACCTAGGACCAGGAATGTCGAGTTTATTGAACTATCTACCCTATACCTAGTTGATAATCCTAATCAACTAGTTGAACTTGACAATTAGGTACCGACATAGGAATGGTTAAGCCAGTATATAGGAAGCCACAATTTGATTGGATTGACACTATACCTCACCCAGGAGAATTTAAAACTCATGATTTCATTGTTTTCATTGGCAAAGATGATCAATTGACCGTCAAACACATTAATTGATTAATTGTCCAATGTGGAGAGGTAGGAACAAATGAATTCCTAAGACTCAGGTTGTTCCAATTTCTTTATCAAAAACTCCATTTACCTTGTATATAAATGTATCCCCTAATTCAATCCATACTTGGGCTGAGCCAGCAGTTCATGCCTCCCCTATGCCTGACTCAGAAACAAAATACTGGCCAAGACGAGCAAGGCCAACATAGACTACCCCTAAGTCCGAAATTTCATATTTTTTCAATTACTAGTCCAACGAGCTCGACTTCTCTGCCTCGCAACATCTGTAAATTTTCATTGAAAATGAAACTTTTAAAAGGGATTCAACTTATTGAGACGAAGCCTATTGAGCTGGTCGAGGATCATGAAATTTTTGCTGAAATTCTTATTTTGATCCTTGGTTTAATTAGAAGTAGTTTATTAAAAGTTAAATAACTTTTAAACTCGATTGTCGCACTGTTCATCCCAAAGAAAAAACAAGATGATGAAGTCATTAGACAGATTGTGATTTCGAACTACCTTGCACATTTCAAATGAGGTAATGTCTGTTTTTGTGCTCTATGGTCTAAAATGCCAAGGAAAAGCAAAATATCCGGAGAAGAAGGTAAAGGCCCAAATTGAAGCCTTTTGCAGAAAAGGGGTCACTAGGTGTGTTTGGGAACTTCCCAAAGCCCCTTGGGCGTATAAAAGCCTTTGGGCCAAATATTTGGTATTTGGCAAAAAAATTTTGACTCGCCTTTACCAAATGCAAGCTTTCAAAAGACTGAAAGCCCAAGGCAGGTTGCTTTCTCGGCATGCTGGCCATCAAGGCTAGTGAAAATTTTCTCTCAAAATTGTCCTCGCTAATCTTTTGTTTTTCTGATTTTACCCCTGAAAACTGTTCATCATCTTCATCTTCTTCCATTCTCTCTACTGAACATGATCAGCATCCACGCATGGTCACCGACGAAAGATAGGTGGTGCAGCGAAGAGCAGGTGGTCCAGCTAGGGTCTCGCGACCCTTCGACGAGGATCGTCGCCCGGAGGATGCGGTGCAACGAGGGTCACGGTGACCCAGATCTAGTCGCGTGATCTAGGTCGCGGTGAACCTCGCCATGCCGCGTCCTCCACACGGCGACCCTAGCCTAACGCCTACCCTTCACCGCACTGCTTGTCCCTCGCCACACTGCCTACCCTTTGCCGACGATTGTTAGCTCTTTGCTGGCAATCGCTTGGCCAAGCCCTTGGCCAACCAACTCTCCTTCTTCTTGTTTTTTTTTAATAACAAAAGTCTTTTGCAAATTTAATTTGTCCAAAATACTATTTTGCTCAAAAGTACTTCACAATGGACTTTCACAAATACAATTTACCAAACATAATTTGTATTTTGAAAAACTCTTTTAACTCAAGGGCCTTTACATTTTCTCAAAGACTTTTCCCAAACGCACCCACTGTCTAATGGCCAAACAAAAAAAGTGATTTACAAGCTCTCTGTCGTGGAAATCCAAATCATGCAACCATTTCAATCTCGAAATCCTCGTACAAGTTCTATAAATCACTAAAAAAAAATGGAGCAGAAACAATGAGTTTTGCAAAAGAAATGTGCGTTGCACAAGTTTTTTTTTTTCTTTTTGGGTGCATATAGTGACATAAGTGACCTTATATTTTTTTTAAAGAGTAGAAGATATATGTTAATAAAAAAGGCCTTAAGTTCGGAATTCGGATTACCCGCAAAGATAAATGCCAAATTGGTCCCGTGCCCGTCCCCACAGCCTCTCAACCTGTACCAGATGGGGCAGGTAGCTGCTTATAAGACCCAACCCACTATTATCCCTATGTGTTGTACTCTTGATGATTTGTCAAGCCCAAACTGTCGACTGGTAAACCGGCCCCTGAATTTGCCCACGTGATTTTGTCTACCTCCCGTTCTATCCCCTACTTTCTAGAACATGTGAATTAATTTTTTAACCACCAAAATCTTAAATTGATGCATATGTAATAAATCTACTCTCCATTAATTTTAATTAATTTTTTTGTCAAATTATCAAGTTCAATGACATATGATAATTGACAGATACACCAATTTGGGGTATCATCCTTCGTTTATTCCAATTTATGGTTCTCCTTTCGATTTTTCAGACAAACTTTTGTATCATTGTGGCGCATCGTAGCAAAAGCGAAAATAACATGAAACTGATTGAAGGTAAATTTATCACAAAATTATCAACAAATAAATTTATAGCAACAAATATACAATTTGAGATTTTTTGCTTGTTCTGTAAATAATGAATGGTGGAGCTTTCGGCAGTGCGCGTGAAGGGTAAAAAATTGTCATTACAACGCACTGTAGCATAAACGAAAAATTGCATGAAACTGGCGGAGGGTAAATTATCACAAATGTATCAAAAAATTAGTTTATGATAAATTTGTTACACATCTATATATATATCAATTTGAGATTTTTGATGGTCAAAAAATTAATTTCAAATAAATTTATAGCGATGAGTGTACAGATCGAGGTTTTTCACTCAATGTGTTCGCTTCTCAGGCTGAACAAAAGTCTGTCGTGGGCCTCGTGGGCCGTGGCTATCTCCATAAGAGCTGCCGGGGCCTGAGTAGAAGGATCTTTCGCTTGTTCCGTAAATAATTAATGGTGGAGCTTCCGGCGGTGCCCGTGAAGGATATGTGCCTCCGCCGGAATTCCTGGAAGATGCGCAAGAAGCTCTGGTTGATCTCGATGCTTCCGGCTCCACTGAACTTTGGTTCGTTCAGTGGCCTAGAAAGATGGTACCATGACCTCTCGCTGTCCTTGGCCTCTGTTTTCCTCTGACGAAATAAAGAACAAGGCCGAATAGTAAGTGGCTTGTCTAGTCTTCTCGCGTCCAAATTGGATTTTACTCTTCTGAGATTTTTATGTTGCGGGTTGTGGGGGCTGGGAGATACCATCCAGTTCTATTTTCAGCTAGATGGCGTACGTCCGCACTTTTTCGCAGTTTGTTTACGGAAAGTGATCACCGTTCTTGCTTAAAAATTCCACCTTGAACGTTTTGGATTAGCATCTTGGCATGGATAATGTAAGACTCTGGCGATACCCTTTTCTGGTCTATTGCAGGCTCCTAATTTTGATGGCCAAGAACTCCCAACTCAAACTCAATCGCAACGGGAACTAGGGGACTTTTGAGGATTTTTCTGGTAATCGTTAATCCTTTTCATATACGAACAAATTTTCTTATGCTTAGTAGGATTGTATTAATGGCGTAACTTGCTTAGCTGTCTTGATGTGCTTTGCTCTTTGTTGAAGGCAAGGACTACGATTTGGTTAGTTCTGCTGCTCTAAAGCCCAATGCAACAGTTTTCACGTCCTCTTCCTCAGGGTATGCGTTACTACTCAATTTGATGCAGTTTATCAATTTTTCAGAGTTTTTCGGTTGTGCCTTGAGTATAATAGTTGAGGGCCTTACGTTTATGTTAATGTGTTGTGTGAATTATACTCTAATAGGGAAGTACATTTCCTTCTCATGTTCATCTATCATGCGCAATGAGCTGTGTGAATTATACTCTAATAGGGAAGTACAATTCCTTCTCATGTTCATCTATTATACTTGATATGTTCTAAGGCAAATCAGCGAAAGTGGCTTCCTCTGATATTTGCTATTCGATGATTTGCTGATGCAAGTAGCCAATCAACTTCCAGAAACAGAAGGCGTGAAAATGAAAAAAAAACTACTTTGTGGAGCTGAACTCCAGTGATAATTCTTCTATCAATTGCAATGAGTGTGTTGGCCAATTGGTAGAGCTAGGAATCGAGGCGCAACAATTTATCTGAAATCCAGATCAGTCTTAGGCTAGCAGCAAGCGGGCTATCACCTGAGACATCTACTGCCAATTCATGATAACCTAGGCACTCTTCAGTTGTAGTATCACTTGCTTCCATGTTGTTCTTGTCTTGTTTTTTGGACACACTGGTTTCGCATTATTCATGTTTGATTTGATAGACAAACGTATCGATTGAGGCTACATGGTTGGAACTGGATTGAATGAGAGTGTCCCTTTTACACTTCTTTTGCCTGCTTAGCCATGCACATCACTTGATACTTTCTTAAATAGTGCATATTATGTTGTCTCTGCATTATTTTGTTCTATGACCTCCGGTGCCTGCGTTTGCTGACATCTGGTTGCATTGTGTTCGCGTTATCATTTACTGGGAGAAGATTTTTTAATTTAATATCATTAATTTGAACAGCTGTTTTTCCAAGTTTAGTACTCAGATTGGGATGAATGTTCTCTCGACTGCCATTATTAAGTTTAGCTGGTCCGCATTCAGTTGTAGTTCGCTTTGCTTCTTAAAGATAATGCTTCCTATTTTTTAACAGTTAGGGAGATTTCAAGGAGAGTCTCCCTGGTCTACTACCAAAATCCAAGTAAGCGCAAAAAACTCGCTTCTGATGATTTAAAACCGTTGCATCAGGAACCATTTGGAACGTCAGTTACAGATGCCTCCTGTCAATTTTCCTGTGTGACGACAAACGGCAAATGGAGAAGTCCACGCTCATCCAGAGAAAACGCAGCCTCCACTTGCAGCGGTCGGCAGGAAAGCGGCGTGACTGATGCTGAAGAGCCATCGAAAGCTTACAAGAGGAGACGTCCTCATGAGTCCACTGCTTCCTCGGGTTCGGGGAATAGTATTCGAGACTCAGGGCATGGTCATGGCAGTGCAACAACATCTGCAGGGTCGGAGCATTCTCGATATCACGGTTCAGCTGCTTCATCTCAGGCAATGGAGCATTCTGACTAGAAATCGAAGAAGAAGAAGAAACCGACGGTGTTTTCTTGCGGAGCATAACTTCTGCATTGGAGCAGGGGGGTTATGTTCATTGACATATGTTGGTTCTTTTTTTTTTTTTTTAAGGTTGCTGCTTCCTAGAGTTCATTAGATCTTTTCATACTGGAATCTTTCCTTAAGCCAGGGCTTGGGAAGGCAATCACGGAGATTAGACCCTTCACCAACCCATGTCGCTGTTGATTTCTTCGATTACCGAGTCCTGAAATTTTAAACTTGGTTTTTTTTTATTGAAATCTTTTACAAAGGAAATGTGAATTGCGCAAGTCTTATTTCCTTTTTTTTGGGTGCACACGGTTAAAAAGGTGACCTTATATCTTTCAAGAGAGTAGAAACATGTTGTCCAAATCAGCCTTAAGTTGGGACATCGACCGCAAGATGAATACCAAATTCGTCATGTGCCTGTCTCACAATCCTATTCAAACTGTAATGGATGGGGTAGGTAGCTTATAAGACCCAACCAACTGCCCTTATGGGTTACATTTGTTTGATCATTTGTCAAGCCCCAAAAAATCAACTTATGAGGGAAGATCGAAGCACTTCGATAGATAAATAAAAAGGGTAAACAATATATATTTACAAGTGGGTTATATTCTTTTGTGCTCGTCAACAGTGCGAAAGGACATTGACGAGCAAAAATAATGTAAATCCACTTGTGCTAAGATTCGATGCTTATCGAACCAGATCAAAACGGCATCGGCACGACAAGATAGAAACCATATCTTTTAAGTTACGAAACGAAGGGGAAAAGTACGAGAGCGTAGAGACAACGAAGGAAGGGGCCCGAAGATGGATTCCATCGATCGTCCAATCTCCAGACATATCCATTTCCAGTATATAGTAGTGGGTGTCGGCATCACCGAATCGCACCATTCATCGAAAAAACATCCGTGCCCCATCTCGCTCGCAAGCGGCTAGCGCCCTACGTTCCAAGCGAGAGAAGGATCTTTTCGCAGCCTCGTCGATGGAAAAAGCCTGAAATCATCACTTCCCATGTGTCTCCAAGGACCAAGGGACGAGCAGAAGCGGGTTGTAATTTCAGTACTCACCACATGCAATGATGGGCAAAGGGCGGACCTTCGATGGGGGCATTTCCCCCTTCTCGTTTTCTCAACTAAAAGCAGAGAGCGCGATCATCGATCCCCTCCAGCCCCTCGAACTTGGTACTTTGGGGGCCGTTTGGAACAGGTGTAAAGGCTTTCTCCCCTTTTCCCCCCTTCACCTTTTCCTCTTAGCTTTTCACAATCATTGATGCCAAAGAGCTCCATCCATGCGGGCGTGTCTATGTGCCTCTAGCCTAGAGCTTAGTTTCCCAAATTCCTCAAATGTCTGTGCTTAAAAATTGATCTTCAAAGTGTGATATGGAGGCCAAATGAACTATTGAAGTTTCTCGGAATTGCCCGGGTGATGATGCAATTAGCATCGATGCATCCATGAAAATGGGTTGAATATGAAATGAGAAGTTATAATATTTCACGCGATCAAATTATAGGCGACTTTCGTTAGCGTGACAATGCGATTTGGGTCCAAGACAACTTTATTTGTCTTTGCCTTTGATTTTTCTTTCCACATAAATTAGGACACAAACATCAAAGGCATGATCACTCTAACTTTTATGAATCAATTGAAGTTCAGATCTTAAATTTATAATTCACATATAGTTCGTAAGGTTTGAATAGATAACCTCTATTTTATGAATTGAAAATCTATCGGCATTCTAACCAGCATTACCAATTCAGGGATTAAATTCATTTGCCTTGACAATCAACACACATTATTGGATAATTTTTTCTTGAAAGGAGCAAACTTCTTGCGTTGATCATGATACATTTCCCGTTCCTACACGAGGCAATCGAATCCCAAAGTTTATCTACACAATCAATTCCATTAACTCCGTCCAATTCGTACAGTTTCCTTAATTGAACCATCCCAATTACCGCAGCATGGGGGAAGAGTAGACGTGGGGGTTGGGGCGCACTCGGAGCCCATGCACCTCACCCCCACCATATAAAACCCCCCACGCCCATTGGCATTGACCACCTCCCACGTTCTCTCCCCTAACCCCCCAATCCTCTTCCTCCGTCTACTCCAATCTCCGATCAATCGCCGGCGAATCGCGAAAAAACCCTAGCCCAATCGACAAAAATGACCACATACGGCACAATCCCGGCCTCCTCCTCCTCCACGCCGGCGGCCAACCTCGAGTACATCGCCCGCGCCAAGGAGCGGATCAGGTCCGGCCTCGCCGAGCGCCGCCCCTGGAAGCTCATGTTCGACTTCCGCGCCCTCGGGCTCCCCGCCAACTTCCCCGACGCCCTGTCCAGAGTGCGGACCAACCTCTCCTTCTTCCGCACCAACTACGCCATGGTCTTCCTCCTCATCCTCTTCCTCAGCCTCCTGTGGCACCCGATCTCGCTCATCGTCTTCATCGTCATGATGGCCGCGTGGCTCTTCCTCTACTTCCTCCGGGACGAGCCCCTCGTGGTGTTCGGCCGCACGATCGACGACCGCGTGATCCTGGCCGTGATGTCGGTGCTCACGATCGTGTTCCTGCTGCTGACGCACGCGACGGTGAACATCCTGGTGGCGATCCTGATCGGGGCCGTCGTGGTGGTGCTGCACGCGGCGATGAGGAAGACGGACGACCTGACCGGCGACGAGGAAGCCGCGGGGACGCGTGGGCTGATGGGGAGCGTCGGATCTCCGTCGTCGTGACCCTTTGGACTGTTAGTTGCGACTCAAATTTTTTCGTTTTTTTCTTCTTTTATTTTATTTTATCACCCCGATTCGCCTCTTCTTATTTGTAATTTTTATTTATTTCCCAATTGGAGTGGCTTCGTGTTTGTATGACAGAGGTTCGACTAGGAAAAGGTGTTCGTCTTCCTCGGATTCTACGATTTTAGTTATGTTTGCGTGGGAAGTTTGGGAGTGGATGGACAAAATGTTGGCAATTTCAGATTTTGTGTGTGTAAGTTTAGGCACTCTGTATACACCTCTAGAATTAGATGCGCAACGTTGGTGTGTTTGTGTGCGATGCATTTCAATAAACGAGATGGCCCGAGTTCGGGATCCGAGGGGACTAAGCATGGCGGTCTATCTCCTCGTGGCATGGTTTAAGCCACATGGCAATTGATCTCTTATGATGACTCAATTGAAAAATGATATAAATGGTTCTTAAACTTAATTTCCTTGTTTAACGTAATCCTTGGATATGTATTTTTTATACTTGATCAATTTAATCCCTAAACTATATGAATATGTTCAAAGTTACCTCTAAATTTCAATCAATAAAATGGCAGCATAGAGCATTTTCATATAATTCAAAACTGCATTGAATATATAATAAAAATTTAATGGCTACATTTAACAAACTGAAAGTTCGAGGACTGAATTGCGCATTAAATTAAAGTTTTGGATCATTTTCAAATAATTAAAATCTTGGAGATCACATTTATGGATAGTTTATCTCCTTATCTCTTAACGAATCGATGTGGATTGATTGCATCATTCTTGTAATTTAATTTCGGGCAACTTCCATGGAGGGAGAGAGCGGGTGGAGTAGCCCACTTCCTGAGATGCAATGGCGTCGAGCACGATCAATAAAGGGTCGGTCCAATGGCATCCGATTTCTCCGGTGATGATTTATTGAGAAAGGGGCCCCTTTAGACACACGTGGACGCAAACCATCCACCAACTTAACCTAAACAATTTTATCGGTACCAATACATAATTGATCTCTCTCTATCGCTCTCGACCGATTCGTCGTTGTCGAGGAGAAGAGGTGAGCTGTTGAGCTTTAGACCTCCATAATTTGATGGACCATATTACATTTTTGGGAAATACAATTGATTTAAAAAAAAAGGTTTTGAACCTTTTATTTTCCTAAGAGTTTGAAACTGATGCGACTTTATGTGATGCAAAGCACCCAAAAATCTTTTGAGATGTATGAAGGAAGAATTACCTAAAAAAGTTTTAAGATTATTGTAATTATGTCAATTCAGTAATAAACTTTTTTTTGGCAAATTTAGTTATAAATCTTTTATAACTATGTCAATTCAGTCCATTCGGTTAAATTTAGCTAGCCGGTGTTAACATAAATGTCAACTAGCACCAATTGTCAAGCAAATGTTGATTCGGTAAATTTTTAATAATTTTTTTATCTTTTTGAATTTTTCCCTTTATTTTTTTCTTTTCTTCCCCAGGTGTTTTTCTTCCATTATTGTTCATCTTCTCCCCCCTATAATGGCCGGCGAGCGATGTGGCTCCAGCGAGACTCACCAGCTCTTAGGCGAGGGTCGCAAAGCCCTCAAAGACGACCAGCGAGGGTCATAGCCCTTGTTAGTGGCCTCGCCCAAATCTGGGGTGTGGCCTAGGGGCTAATAGCGAGGCAACTTCATTAGATTTGGGCGAGGCTAGCCTTGCCATGGCCTTGCTACTGGCAGGGCCAAGCAACCTTAGGCTTCTCCTTCTCTCCTCCTCAATGTCATCAATAAGGTCACTTCTACTTTGGGGGTGAGCTCTTCTCATGTAGATGGCTCTCAATTGGAACCAATGCATTGGTTATGCAATGCCATGGCGATCTTAATTACCTACCTTAATCACAACTCCCCTAAAGCAAAAATTAGCTCATTGGCGACGCGGAGGAAAAGGAGAGGAGGGGCTGGGTGAAGGTCACCATGGCCTTGCTAACTGTGAGTGAGGCCGCCGTTGCCCACGGCCTAGGTAGCACGGACACGTTGTCCGTGCTACCGTGTCGTGTCCGACACGTGTCGGAGCGTGTCGGACACGTTGACACGCTCGGACACGCTCGGACACGCGGTCAACGCGTGTCGAAAATCCGACACGCGGTCAACGCGTGCCCGACACGTTTCGACACGCGTGTCCGGAAGATGATGGAGGGTGGAAGCGACGGCGAGGGAGTGGAGACGAGGCCGCGACGGCAAGAGACGGCCGCCACTGTGATGCTGCGACGGATCCGACGAGGTTGCAGCTGCGAGGAGAAAGGGCCAAAGGCGAGAGGAAGAGGAGAGGAAGGCGGTTGTGCGGCGAGCGGCGAGAGGCGGCGAGCGGCGAGGAAGGGGGTCGTGCGGCGAGCGGCGAGGAAAGGGGTCGTGCGGCGAGCGGCGAGGAAAGGGGTTTGTGCGGCAAGCGGCGGGCAGCGAGGAACGAGAAGAGGAAGGGTCGTGCGGAGCTGGGTTTTGATGGGCAATCGCGTGTTGGGGGAGGGGAAGAGACAGGACAGCCTGTCTGTCTGTCAGTGAAGGGGAGGGAGAGAAAAAATTAATTTGTGGGGGAAACGAAGGATGGTGGGGAGGGAAAGAAAAACAAATTTTGGGGGGGGGGAAATGGACGAGGGAGAGGGTGGGGTGGACCTTAGTGAAGATTTTTTTTTTAATGGAAAAATAAATAAATGAGATTAACATATAATTTCGAAAAATAAAAATACTGAATTTGAATTAAATTAATTAAAAATAAAAATATTCATTTAATATATAACGTGTCGGAACGTGTCGGAATTCTCTACTTTTCGGAAATAACGTGTCACGTGTCGTGCCGTGTCGTGTCGCGTGTCCGTGTCGCCGTGTCTGTGCTACCTAGCCCACGGCAAGGCCATGGCCTCACCATGAGGGCCACGACCCTTACCGGCCAATGTAGGGGAAGAAGAACAGTGGAGGAAGAAAAAGAAAAAAGAATAATAAATAATTATTAAAAAATTATCATGTCAGAGTTTACTGAACAGTCTTTGTTGGTCGACTAAATTTATTTGGATGGATTGAATTGGCATAATTGTAAAAAGTTTAAAACTAAATTGACAAAAAAAAAAAGTTTAAAATTGAATTTGTTATGAAATACATGAATGAATATTCATTATATTCATCTTATCTAATGTATTTATTATGGTACCTTTGTATCATATATTCTAAATACATCTTTCTATATAATGGATGTTCATCTCCTTATCCAATATAGGTATCATTCGATACATTGATATTATGATAAGTACATTATTATTTTCCTATAAAGAGGAGCTTAGTTTTGGTGTAGACATAATAGTGATAAATAGAGATACACTTGAAATAAAATTATCTCCTCTTACTTTCTCTACGATCTCCGGTGTCTAATTTTTTATACTCAATCTCTCTATTCTCTCTATTATATATTTGCAATGCAATATTTTACAACAAAATTGATATAATTATAGTGGGTAGTTAGTTTTATATGAATATTAACTCGTTGGGGAGTATCTAATTTTTATAGTAATTTTGTAAAGCTAAAAGTCGTCTTCTTCGACCCTTTTTATCTTTCTCTTTAAATGGATTAGAGGAAAAGCCAACGAAGTTGAGCCGATATTGAATGAAAACGAAGCATCGTGGACCTTATATTCGATGGAAGAGAAAACAAAGCCTAAATCGAATCCCGTTTGAACTTTTTAGCGGAGTAAAAAAAATATCATTTAAATGAAGAAGTATTTAATCTAATATCATAATTTTCTCGAGAGACTCAACAAATTGTTTAGTTGGGTTCTTTTTCTTGGAAATATCATTTAAATGAAGTATTTAACCTAATATCATAATTTTCTCGAGAGGCTCAACAAATTGTTTAACTGGGTTCTTTTTCTCGAGTCTTTAGCTTTCAATGTTAAGAATGGAGAGAATGCATAGGTATTCTACATGATTAATTGTAAAAGAAACAAAAATAGTTTTTCTTTAGTTGAAAAAAAAATGAAAAAAAAAATAGAATACATTTTGACTAATTGGATAAGCTGCCCCCCCAAAAAAAATATATATATATATATATATATATATATTATCCTCCACTGCAATTATTCCGGTGGAAAAGGAAAAAAATTAAAGAGAAAACGAAAACTCTTGGGGAGCTCTTACTTCACCGGAACCTCGCCACTCCTTTCCTCCTTTCCAAAACCCCTGGCCGCCGCCGCCGCCGCCGCCGCCGACGGAGCTCCTGGGCCACGCTGTCTCATCGCCGGAATGTCGCACCAGCCGTACGATCCTTACTACCTGGCGGTCGCGCCTCCGATGCCGGACTACGGCGCGGGCTTCGCCGGCGGCGAAAAGGGGCTGATCAACACGCTCTTCGTCTCCGGACTTCCCGACGACGTGAAGGCGCGCGAGATTCACAACCTCTTCCGCCGTCGCCCGGGTTTCGACTCCTGCCAGCTCAAGTACACCGGCCGAGGTAATCAGGTTGGTTTCAACTGCCTATTTAATTCTCGAGGAAAAATTTCATTCCTTCATTTTCTGGCGCGACCGTTCGGGAATAGGAGATGGGGGGGGGAGATGTCTTTAAATGGATGTTTCGCTAGTGGGTATTCTTTGTTTCTTGAGATGATTGGGTATTCTTTGTTTCTTGAGATGATTTTGTGTGATTGTCTTATCGAATGAGGATGGACGAGATAAAATACACAGCAAGTGTTTGTGTTAATTCAGCTTCTAGTTCACAATCACCGCCCTCTAATTTGATTTTGAGACTTGCCAGTTTGGTCATTTAGTGATGGAAGATGAAAAAGTGAGTTCAATCACATACCCGATATATAAGTTGTACTTGCTAATTTGCTTGTGTTGGTTTTGTACAGTTATGTTTTGGGAAATCAGAATAGGGTGGAGAATGCACTCTATTGGAGTAATTTGCTATTTTTATACCGCGGCTAATATTTGCTCTTTCCATGCAGGTGGTTGCTTTTGCTACATTTTTCAACCATCAATCAGCTATAGCAGCATTGCATGCCTTAAATGTGAGTGCCATTTTCATTTGTTGGGTATTTTTGTACTTGGCAGCCTCCAATAGATGGATGGCTATATTTGCTGACCTCACGTTAAATAATGCAATTTCCAATTACCACTTGTCTTTTGTTAGTACGTAGGAGTAATGATTAGCTCGTATTGGATTATCTTGCTGAAAACTGCTGTCAGTCTTGCTGTCTGTTTAGAATTCAGATTGTTTGATTCCTTGTGTTCATACTGCAATTCATTTGGATGATGCATATAGGGCGTCAAATTCGATCCCCAAAGTGGATCCAGTTTGCATATAGAGCTAGCCAGATCCAACTCAAGGCGAAAACGTAAACCAGGTGAGCTTTTGTGTGTCGCATTTTGTTTCTTGAGTATGGTTTGCTGTTTTTGCTACCTTTCATTGTGGGTCATCTATTGTGTTGTTATTTCTTTTTGTCTGGACAGGTAGTGGACCTTATGTTGTTATAGATAATAGAAGTAATGAGGCATCAAATGCACGAGAACCTTCAAGCAATGATGATGGTAATTTGCCCCTTTAATTTCTTGTTTCCATGTCTCTTTTGCTTCAGGCTGTCTTTTTTTGTCCTTAACATGTAACCTCGTTTCCCAATGGGACATGGAGGTTCCACTGCTGGAGCTTGATTCTATTGCTCACAAGATTATCCTGTATATGCTTGTCTGTTCAGGAGACTCTGAATCAGAGGATCCATCCGAGGATGATAATCATGAATCTGGCAATGAGGATGATTCAGAGACTGCAAAAAGGTTGGAAGCGCTCGAGCATCGCAGTAATTGCCTTTAACATGTTGATCTTTTAATTTTTAGTTTTAGGATCTAGCTAGCACCAGACATGTTTATTTTGTTGCCTTGTGTATCTCCGTTGTTAAGTCTGGCTTTCTTTCTGGTAACCTACAGTGGTGAGACAACAGGTGCTGATGGCACTGCAGCAGCCGAGAATGTAAGTGAAAGCATCTGTCTAATCATGCACATTTTCTTTGCTAAGTGGTGACTCTCTTTTTCCTTTGTCAAATGCTCTGGTTTTCTTTGAATTAAATATGAAACATGGGACTCATTTTATGTGATGACTTTCTTCACGAAGTTAAATTTCTCTGATCCTTTTTTTTTTTTTTTGCCTTCAAGAAAGTTGTTTGCTTAAATCAAGTCAAGGTGTGGAGGTTTATGTCTTTCAACGTGGTGCTATAATTGTTCAGTGATCAGATATGAGAAATGTTGTAGTCATAGCAATTTATCACAATTTGAGTCGCAAATTTCCAGTTCACTGTTGAGCATTTAATCTCACTCTGGGGTTTTAATTTTGGTTCTTTTAGATAAGCTTAATTAAATGATCTAGCTCATCTAGATCTCATTCTTTAGCCAGTAATGCTTTTTCCTTGATATTTATGAATTTGACTGGCCTCCCCGGTTTATGCATCGCGGCAGTCGGAGAAGCCTGTGGATGGGAATGTCAATCCATGTTCGACTTTGTTTATAGCGAACCTGGGTCCAAATTGCACAGAGGAAGAACTGACACAGGCGCTCTCCCAGTAAGTTACTGCATCCCCTCTCGATTGATTTTAGCTTTTGGATTATATGATATCTGCAGTTCTCTGGATAGTTGCAGCATCCATCTTGTTGCTTTTGTCATAGACCCATTTCTTTGGTGTCAGATATGCTGGATTCAAGATGGTTAAACTACGTGGCCGAAGCGGAATGCCTGTTGCGTTTGCTGATTTTGAGGTATCATGTATAGAATCCTTTTTGAGTGATAACTACGTGATCAGTTGAGGCATGCTTTTCCACAGCATAGACATATAGCTAGAAATCACAAGCTTATGAGGCAATTCTATTGCTCTTTCCTTTCATTTCCCTGGAACGACTGAATATTCGGTACCCAAGAAGGACGATTAATATCAGATCTCACCTTGCTCTTCATATTACTGGCAGGAAATCGAGCAAGCTAGCAAGGCCATGGAGGAGCTTCAGGGTAGCCAGTTAGCATCATCAGACCGTGGTGGCATGAACATAGAGTAACTCAGCTTCACATTCTTACTCGATTTTCCTGTTCACTCAATTGTGCATTTCCCAGTAGCACTGTGACTGAACCGTGGCTTATGAATTCCTTTTCTAGGTATGCGAGGTCCAAAATGAGGAAGCATTAGAAATCAGGGAAGAGGATGACAAAGCTTCTTGATTCGTCAAAATTCAGCCAAATGATGCATGCAGCACAACTGAAAATTTTGCTGTGATTTTTTATTTTTATTTTTATGGTTTTATGGCTGTAATATCTTTTGGCGTTTCCAGTATGATAGAATCATTTTCTGTTTACTACCTTCCTTTAGTCAACACTATTGTACCATAACCATTTTGATATTTGTTACCTTTGTTTTTGTTTGGTAAAATATGTTTTTTTTCTCCGTCTTATAACTTAAAAGGGGCGAAGGTGATGCTTATTGGAGCCTCCATACTGAAAACCATCGTCGTATCTCATAAAACAGCGGTCCGTGAATTATTCAAAGGAGTTTCCTGGGGAGGATACTAACGCTGGCTGCTTACACTACTCCAAAATGAAATGAAATCCGCCATATGAACAAACTTTGTAAAGGCTTGAAAGCGGTAGGACTAGAAGGCTGATCTTTTCAATTCGCTTTGGTTGATTTCGTGTAAGTCTGAATCATTTTGTCATATGACATTCTGCAAGAAGAGGAATGTTGATGATTATGCAGAACGGGAATTTCATGAATGGTGACACACAACATCGGCAGCTTGTAGGCGACCTCAGGCCTCGTCACCTTGGGGTTTGCTCAAGGCTGGTGCTTACTTGATTTGGGCTTTCAACTTCCTCAAGACTAGAATTTAACTTAGGGTGTGTTTGTTTTGCGAAAAACAATTTCCGGGAAAACGTTTTCCTCATTTTCCAACGTTTGGTTCATTTAGGAAAGTGAGTCAACGGAAAATGTTTTCCTAGTCAATAGAAAATGTTTTCCTTCCAAAACTTAAATTTAGGAAAACGATTTCCCCTTCGAAAAAACCAGAAACATTTTCCAAAATGTTTTAAGGTCATTACTTAATGAAAAATTTATTATTAAAAATAATTTCTAATTAAAAATTTTGAATTTATTATTATTATATATTTTCTTTTCTTTCTTCTTTCTTTTTTCTTATTTTTTCTTTTCTTTCTTTGCCTGTGAATGTAAACCCTAACTCCTCCTCCCTCTCTCCTTCTCCTTCACCCCCTCCCTTTTGTCACCGCCGCCTCCTCCAACCCTAGCCCCTCTTGCACTCCCGTTGGCTTCGCTCCCTCCTCTTCCTCTTCGTCAGCATCTTCTACACCTTCAATCATTTTTCAAATGCAATCCAAACACTAGAAAATATTTTCAGTCACGTATCACCAAACAAAGGAAAACTAATCGTTTTCCTGAAAAATGGTTTCTCGGAAAATATTTTCCAAAAATATTACGTTTTTCGTGAAACAAACACAACCTTAAAGTTACTTCAAAAGGTTTGTCAAATACATCAATATTTTCCTAAAGGGTTTTGAGACCTAAAGTCTATCGAAAAAGTTAAACCAAATACACCCTGAATTTATTTGTCACGATGTCAAAACGCACCAGTCAGAGAGGCAAACGATGAATCTAGTCCATCAGGGGTCACATTTGTTTTGCAAATTGCTCAGAGCAGGCATAAAAAACAGAGAACAAAACAAAACAAGACGAATTGAATGGAATTTGAATCTCCTGTCGTGCAAAGACACCTCTGGCAGAACGGTCAGCATGGCCCTGCCCCACTTGAGCAGAGAGATGGCAAAGACGAAATCAAACGAATTGAATCCAGGGGACTCGCTGACAGCATTTTCAATTTCTGCGACAGCGCCTCGCATTTAATATGGTCAGAGGCCTAAATTGTCTCCTCCCGCAGATTAAAAAACGATAAGAGAAAAAGATTATTGGGGTGAACCAGGCGGCATTAAGCTGCTCATGCACTAAATGCCTGGCACGTCCTGTTCGCGTCGTGAAACTCCCGGGCCATTGCTTCGTCGTTGTCGGTACAAGGACTTCGCAATGAATGGCCTGCACGTCCCGGTCCCGTTTTTCGTAACTCACGGCTCTTTTGTCTTTGTTGGGAGCCCTCTCTCTCTCTCTCTCTCTCTCTCTCTCTCTCTCGATCGAAGTTGAATCTCAGGTGTCCCCATTTTTAAATGTTTGAATTTCTACTTTGGACTACAAACGAATCCAAGAAGCACCCAATGCATGTCGGCTTGCCGTTTTCCTTCGTCTGTCTGCTCCTCGAGGTAAGACAAAATTCATATATTTAGCACCAGAGCACTGATCAGCCCTCAGTGGCCAACACAGAAAAAGAGAGAGAGAGATGCATTCTTGATTTAACCATTTAACTATAATATATGACGTACTTCCAAACTTTCACATCTTAGCATTCACAATTCAAAGAATTACACTAGCATGCTATTCCCTACTCTCCTTAAGCACTGTACACAACCAAAATTTTTTAGATAAGACCCAAAAAATTATGCAAAATGGCAAATAACTCTTGCCATATAGAACTGGATGAGCCTCTCCTCACATCTCATCTTCACATGATATCCTCCTGGCCATCTCCCGCTACTTGATAGAGAGCCTCTGTGTTTTGTGGCTCAGCTTCCCGCTAAATGCTTCAGTTGTTTCGTTCGGCAAGGAACCGCTGTGATAATGCTGTGGCTGCTGCTCTGCCCAAAGTCGTCCGCTCCGGCTTCCCGCATCAGACCCTGGAGTCGACATGTAATTGATGTCGAGCAGCATGTCACCTTCAAGAATGCGCAGCACCTTCTCCCATAGAAAAGACGCTAAACTATTAGTTTGAATGACAACCACCCATACTAATTCGACAATTACATCTTTATAGTTACAATGTGACAAATCCACAGAAAATCTAAGCATTTGTTCCTGAAACCCTTCTCAGAATTTGAAGATTCCATAGAATTCAGGCTAACTTGTGTTACGAATTCTCAAGTGCTTAATTCTTAAGATTCCATACTAATTCCACTCAAGTTCTGAATGCTGTAAGCTTGTTTTCAGTCTATCTTTTCCGATGGATTTTCCGTACCTGTGACATGCGAGGCCTAGAATGAGGATCGCGCCGTATGCATAGCGATGCAGCATGGAGCATGCAGTAAACCTCGTCCTCGGAATAGTGATTTCTCAGTCGTGGATCTATCAGCTGATCCATTGCAAATTCTTCCAACAGTGGACGAGCCTGGTGAATAGTTATACATAAGTTACGAGCAGAACATGGAAAATTACCGATGAAGAGAGCACAATATCATGTGAAGTGATAATTTCGTATCAGATTCGTTTGAAAGACACTGGACATCTAAAATCACTATTTTTCAGAGTCATACCCACTCAGTTAAAAATTGCTGACCCTTGGGCCGATCAACGTCCACAGCTTTTCTCCCAGTAACAAGCTCCACCAACACCACCCCGAATGAATATACATCAGCTTTCTCTGTGATTTGTCCACTTTGAGCATATTCTGGAGCTAGATATCTATAAATGAAAGTAGGTTGAATAAATTTTCCAATCTCGCATATTTCTAGAAAATAAAGCAACTGTTAATATCAATTACACACCCAAAGGTCCCAATTACTCTTGTTTCAACACCAGTGCGTCCATCAGGCTGCCACCGAGCAAGGCCAAAATCCCCTACCTTGTGAAAGAACCAATCGGTCAATCATCAACACACCACATCCTCAAATTATAAGTACTATATCCAGAAATTAAGAGCTAGAATATCCTCCGGAAGACCGCATATGGAAAGGCCTGTAGCTTCAACGACAAAGGTGAAAACATCAATAAATCCATAATAATAGACCATGACCGTACCAGTGGTTCAAAATCATGAGTTATGAGGATGTTATTGGGACGCATATCACGATGGACAATACAACCCACTCTGCACTCTTCATGAAGATATCGCAGACCTCGAGCAGCTCCGACAGCAATCTTTTGCCGTGCCGACCATTCTAATGGCTCTTGATGACATCCTGAAACAGCAAAATCGTTGATTAGTTACATAGACAAGTTGAGAATATCAACCTCTTGGCAGTTCATTATTCCAGTCAACAAACAGGTGAACAAGGGGTTAATGCCAATGTAAAGCTAAGAAATAACAACTTCCATTTCGACATTTCTTGTAGCCATCCACTGCAATAGTAAAGAGAATTACCATATAGATGTGAATCCAGGGAACCGTTGCAAATATACTCATACACCAGTAATCTTCTTTTGTCCTCTATACAGAACCCAATCAGCATGACAACGTTTCGGTGCTGAGCACAGCTCAGGACTTCAACCTCCGAGCAGAACTCGTGGTCACCCTGAGAACTAGCCAATTTGTGTTGCTTGACAGCAACTATCTGACCATCTGGAAGTACCCCTCTATGAACAGATCCAAAACCACCTTCAGCCAAGAAATTAGCCTGTGAAAAACCGCCAGTTGCAAGCTCTAGCTCAGCATAGCTGAACCATCTTGGGGGTTTTCCAAAAACAGGAGATTTATTTTGACATATTGAGCACAATGGAGGGGGGCCACTGGGCATATTTCTGGACAGTGAGATTGCTCCTCTCAAATTTCCACCTATGTCCATATTATCCCTGTAGTCTGGCAGTTGAATCAGATCATCTTCATTGCTTCTAGCAAACTTACTTGGCATATCCTTGGTCATTAATGCCTGCACTGTGTCATTAGCTCTCTGAAAATTTTGTCCGAAATGAACAGAATCGTGACAATTAGAATTAAGTAATTCTGCCATCAATGGTTGAAATCTCCAGCTTGTTGAAGCTAGAGATGAATTTTCATTGTCTGAGTCTGAGCTACTACATTCATCAACGTCCCTGGTTTCCTTCACTACAGGAGGGACATTCTTTTTTATGTCTCCATTCACGTATGAAATGAGAAAGGGTGAAGTTCCGGGGTCAGAGCTTGACACTGATGAAGCTCCAGCTTCAGTAGAAGTGAATGGTGTCCCTAACTCTGGACTACTGGTTGGCGTGACAACTGGCCCACGGACAGAATTCGTGGCTTCACGCTGAATTTTGCGATGTTTATCAGATGCTTCATCCAGTTCAGATGGTGGTGGTTGAGCTTCAATCTCCTTCTTCGGCGATCCCGTCAAATTCAAGCGAAGAACTTTCGCCTGAGACCGTTTCATTACAACAATGTTGCATTGCAGCTCTTCCATGCATCGTTTTTCCTCAGGTTTTAACTGTCTGTTAAGAGTAAGCAAGAATAGACCAAACAAAGGTATGTCAGACTAATGGGACCACCCGCATCAGTAATCTTGTATTCAAAACCTCCCAAATTTTTTTATTTCTTTTAACAGGGAAAATAGATGATTACTTGTCCAACACAACCCAACTTGCATGAGCTTTCTTTGCCTCTGCAGCCACTGCTCCGCACGGCGAGCCAGAGACAATTCTTATCTTAACATTTATCTGTGCAAAAGAGGTGGGAGGCGTTATGTGCTGAGAAGAAAACAGAAAAACACCATAAAACAAATTTCATCAATGGGTATTGACCTTATTTGGGTCATACACATCATGAAGCTGAAGGATCATTTGGGAGCAAGAATCAGTTATGTCAATCTTCTGCTCCGTACTTGAACCTAAATGGGACTTCCGATGGCCACTGGCACAGTCCCCTGCAAACCTTGGGAAACCCCATAACTTTCTTCCTGGAAAATTTGTAATGGAATTGCTGTTAGGTAGTATAATTATGACACGATTTGTGTGGAAACAATGAACACAGTAGTTGAATTTAGTAAGACAAAAATCAGCAGGCAAAAAATATTTGGGGAGAAAATCTCAATCTCATAACGCTGAAAAATCGGGATATACATTGTTCCAGGAATTAAAACCAAGTGATACGTGACAATGAAGAAATTCAGACAAGTTGCATCCATCAACATTCATTAGCACAAAGTACCCTCTCAAATCATCCTTAGCGGGTAGAGAGTATTAAGAGATACAAAAGCAGAGCTAGAAAAAAGGTCAAAACAATGTCCTTTAGAGCAATATTTCTGTGGCTGAAGTAGGCCAACAAACTCTGGTAGAAAAATGCACCATCCAATTTCATCAACCATTATGAGCCTGAAGAAAAGTTCACATGATACAACTGAACAACGGAAAGGAGGGATGATTGCATCACGACATAACAGAAACTTACCTGAACTTTGGGAAGAAACCACAACCAGCAGGGTAATGCAATCCCCGGGTTGAACAACATGAGTCAAAGCCCACACGAGAGCTGTCTTTGGAATCTCCTTCGAGGCCTTAACAGCAACCACCACCTTCTCAGCAACATCACCGTTGCCCTTTTCCAGCTTCCCTCTCTTCTGTTCTCTACTCATTGCCAAATAAAATCTCAGTTCTCTTCTGCGACAGAGTTGCTCACTTCCCAAACCAAAATTGCACCTCAATAAGCTCGAAAAGCACGTATTAGAGGACAAGGGAAAAACTTCCACATTGGACGCGTCTGATCCAGCCTTTCTTGTTCGGCAAATCAAGCTTGAAGCAACCAATCAAACCCTTATCATTATTGGTCTGCCCCCACCACGGCGAGATTCGGCGACATGTACCACCGGAAGAAAAAAACTATTCCGCTAGAAAACAGCAGTTCTTGGAATGACAAGACCCTTTTCACCGGCTGACAAGAAACCCTCCAGAATCACGGAAAAGCCAACTCGAGGGACAATAAAAAAATGAACTAACGTGGAAGAACCCCCTTACTCCAGAAGGTGAAAATCAAGCACGAATATTCCCAAAGTGGAAACCGATGAGCTAGGAAACGCAGAATTACGGATACCCTTTTCAGTCCTGGCCTTGCCAGAGAAAGGGACGAAATCCTCAAGCTCAATAAGCACTCATCTGGTGTAAGCTTCTCCTTTCGCTGGCAGCCTGGCACCCAGTTGTGCAGGCATGGGTTTGAGAGAACAAGAAGCAAAATGACACGCTGCGGAGTTAAAACTTGAAGGTAGATAAAGGACACCTGTGACTCTTCTTCCAGCCCTTCAAATCACTCATCAGCAGACACAGGGGAAAAGACACAGTCGAAAGCGAAACGGCAAGGCGTGAGATGAGAGATTGGATGCAGAACCCAGCTCAAGAGAAGCGTCCTCTTCCAATAGAGTCCAAGCACAAAGCCCCCTCGCCTGCTAAAATCCGTGTCCGGCGACAGCCTTCCATCATATCAAAATCTCCATATGAGGCCAAAGAGGACGATCAAATCACGGACTGGACGAGGGAGGAGAGAGAGAGATCAAGAGCACCGCACCTGCAGAGACGCGAGAGGTTAAAGACTAAATTTTGAAAAAGGGAACCGAACGCAAAAGGAAGGCTTCACGAGACTTTATGAAGTTTTGAATGTTTGCTTTTTGTTCGGACTCTCCGCATCTCAAAGCGCCAAAACACAGAATCTTTATCTACTCAGCCACTTTAAGGAACTCGAGAGACAACCGTAGTTGGATTTTTCTTTCCTTTTTTTGCTTGTTCCCGGGCCTAAAATTTTTCTCATCAAAACAAGAAAAACATCGAACTGCACGAAATGAATGCATCTACATCTACCGGAGATGACCGATCAAACCCGAAGCGCCATTACTGAAATCACGTGAAAATCCCCCCCGCCCACCTCACTCCACCGCTCCAACCGAAATCAGCTCAAGAAACTCCACTCCCCAAAAAAGGAAAAATCGCATTCGCTTTCATTGTACCATTTCTCTTTCCTTTCTCTTTGCTTTTTCCGGTATCGATAACTCCCGGGAACAGTGCTCACGTTCGATCAGGATCGCCCCAGCAACGAAACGCCAAAATGGGAACCGAGGCGTTACGAAGGAAAAGGACTTCGAGATAAGAAAGAAAAGGGAAGAAAGAAAGAAAGAAAGAAGGAGATGAGACTTGAAAGCGAGAGAAGAGCGCGAAAAAAGTCGAAGCCCGAAAACCTCTTCTCTTCCCCCCCTACCCTCCTCCCTCCCTTCTCTTTCTCTCTCTAGGGTTTCGGCTTCGTCGTCAACGACCAGGCCACCGCCACCGCCTCCCACATCTCTCAATCGTATAGCGATATGGCTCCAAAAGAGGGTGTCCTGTAGCGACCGCAACCTGTCCGCTTCTGCGCAACGCGAAGCGAAGCAAAGCAAACCTCACTCACCCCAAGAGCCGCAGAGAGCGATCGATCAATCACGAATCACCTCCGTTGTCCGTGAACCAGATGGCGGAGAAGACAGCACGGACTCCAGCGTTAATGGCGACACATGCGCTCCCGCCCAACCCCATCAACTCGAATTAAAAAACCCGGAATTAAAACCATTACGCGAAGTGATGCGCGCCCATCTCTCTCTCTCTCTCTTCCCCTCCCTTTTTAATTCCCTCCTCGCGAATAAACAATAGGAAGAAAAACGAAGAGAACTTTGCGCGAGGGAAGAAGCTCGCGAAACGCGTCACTAATCACGACCTCGATCGATTAAACCAAAGACCTTCCCGTAATCCGGCCTGCGGAAGTCGAGCTAGCGCGGCGAGCACGAGCGACCCGACCGCGCCGCGGGTCTTCCGATGATGCGTACTTCTTCTCGCTCGTTCGGACGAAAGTAATGTAGCATGGCATGCGGACATTATTCGGACGGTCGTGCGAACGAAGGATTAAAAACGTTACCTCAATTTTCACGAATACGGAGGATGAAACTGAGGGAGCGAGAGGGACCATCGCGTGGGGTAAAAAAAATCGGTCGTTCTCTCCACCGTGCCGGATCGTCGCCGTCGATTTTACCGGGTCCCGGAAATGCCCCTCGGGTCGGGTGTAAATTTCGAGAGCGGATGAGGCGAGGTTGATTACGGTGCGGGTCGAACTTTCATGGTTTTTTATACAGTCGCTGAAAACGAGGGAGGTTAGAGTGTGGGGGAAGCAATTGTTTTTATATTTGAATCGGGCCGTGGCGCTAACTTTTGGGGAGAAAAGTGAAGGCTTGGCTTTGCCCCCCCGGTGATTATTTTAAAGACCTTTTGAGAATAAGACATGCATAAAGATCGGGATTCGTCGCACACTTTGATGTTTCCTGCCTAGAGATGATTGTCGAGATATTTAGATCGGTGGTTGTCCCTCCCTTTTTTTAAAGTCATGGTAGGAGCGCAATTCAAATCTCGGTTTAAATAATGAATTGTCATCGGATGCGTTACTTGTTTTTACACATGCATTTGTCGAATGGACGATGTACACGATATCGAGATAATTATATAATCATATTTTATTTACGTGTGTAAATCGATTTTTGCAGGCTTGTGAAAATCTTTCGGTCACAAGAAATTTCTCAAAACCATCGTATATCCTAGCAATGGATGCATAGCAAATAATCCATTTTATCCGTTATTCATCTAATAATTGGGAAGCATGGACTTATAGACTTGGCAGCCTAAAGACCTATAAAAATAAGTTTGGACCTGCCCCATGATATCGTTAAATATTTTTGGTTTTTGAATTCTTGAGAATATGCTTGATTCGTAAGAACAAAGGTTTTGAAACTGTGTTTGATTGTACGGTTATTATATGTAAAATTAAAAGGTTAAATTATCCTCTGTGTGAACAGTATTAGTTCTCGAAATCATCCTCACGAGTCATTACATATTAAGATCTATAAGTATAGTCCTAACCAATATAAACACGCGGAACTCGTCGGAAGAGATCGAGCGAGTAACCACCCAGGTCGTCCATTTTAATTTAGCGATCAACAATTTATTTTTGTCGACATTGATGCGACTAACACGTGCATCGCTTCTAGGTTTTAACTATGGCAATTAATGGGCACGGCGCAAGAGCCCCGACGACTGACGACGGAGATTTATTAAAACGAGAGAGGAAGATTCCGATGGTTATAATTCCAAGTGGTTTTGAGTGAAATGATGTCGAAATCCGATGCGGCACGCGGGATAGAGTCGCGCCCCGACAAATTGGATGACCCTGTCTTGGTCTCCGAGTCTTGAATGACTAATTTAATTTCAGCATCGGCACACCAATTCTTCCTCGGTCTGCATTAGGCATCTCAAATCGTACGGCATCCTCGAATTACACTAAGCTCGAAATCTCGTGAAGGTCGAATTATTATTTGATTTTCGAAAGATTTAGGTTCTGTTTGTCGCCATTGCTCTCGAAGCGAGGATCGGTATTGGTAGAATCGGTGCACATGGCGATCGGCGATTGTGATAAACCCGTGACGGGGCAATCGCGTGCGTCCAAATCTCGTTTTACCGCTAGGATAATTAAGAATTTATCTATATTTAAGTACTCATTGTTACCAATCCCTTTTGCACGCTACTGATGACTTGGGATTGAACATGTCTCAAAGCTCTCTCGATATTCAAGATCGCCAAACATGTACTGCTTCTCGTTACGTGTCACAGTGTGTTCAAGTGACCGATTGATGATTGTTTCGAACCTTTCAAGTTTGTAAGAGGTTTCTATAATCTCACATTTTAAAAACGTTGTGCTATAGCGCGTTTTGTCGTATCTTACGTAGAAACCATCACACCTCTTAAACATTTAAAACATGTTGGATGAACAGTCACGATTTGTTCTTTTCTAATTGAACAACGGCTCGAGGGCTTTTGAAAAGTGCCATATAGAATCTAATTCTTGGACGATACCTCAACCCTTGTCCCAAATCCAATCATGCAACATTTCCATAGCGAAAAATGAAGAGCAATTATCATATAAAAAAAAAAATCTCAAACTATATTTATCGTGACACAAATATCAAAAATATAAATTTGTCTACCGTAATACAAATGCTCAGAAAAATAGAAATTAGTGTCATATATACAATTTATTTCAATTTTATTAAGGGTATATTTGTCACACTAACATAAATTCGGAATTTTTTATTACAAGACATTCGTGTTATAATGGATATAATTTTAGTTTTTTTGTATTAACCTAAAAAATAAACGATCGGACCATATTTTCTCAATAATATTAATATCGCTTAAAAAATTAATCCGTCATTTGCAATAATCTATGCATGGATGACGAAAAAAAACCATTCGTTTATTTTAATTTTATATATCATTACGAGCGAACGGTTTTAAATGCGTGCTTTTAAAATTGTAGATATTTTTGCAAGACGATCGCACCTCGGAACTCGGAAAAAGGAAAGGTCGGAAAAGAACGGTTCATGCACGGCGCGGAGAGGGAAGCATTGAAGTGACGACGACCCCACGCGGCGGCCACAAATCCACGCTTACCATCAGACGGTAGTCGCGCCGTCCCGTCGGCTGGGACCCGCACGCTCCCCACGTGGGCTACCCCGCCGGATCCGACGCGTCGTTACGTCTCCTCCAGCCCGTAAAACGTCAACTCAGCAACTAACATAGGACGAGGAATCAGCGTGTACCGACCGATCCGGCCCCAACGCACGCCAACCGGCGTTAAATATTGAATTCACTTGATGCGATTGTAGCGCTTTTCGCATGTTAGCCAATCTCGAGTGTAGTCTTCGTGGAGGAATCCTCTTCCAATGGGGCCGATGTCCATATGACGAAGAGTGGAGCCGAAAGCTACTCGTTGTGTTTTAATGAAATATTGAATGAAACTTCCTAGCATCCTTCGTTTCATTTGGATATTCACGGAACATTTCTATGTCCCTTTCCTAAGTTGGGAAGATTGCCTCCATCGTTACCACCAAATCACAAGTCTTTCGATGGCATCCGGATTGCTCGTAAAATTGAATAAATTATTCAAGTGGCACGCATGTCTCTCACTTAAAATATAAGTTCGAATCAACATATTTGACATCCTCTTGAGGGCTGCTTTGTCGATATTAAATAAATAAAAAATCTATATGAACTTCCTCAGCAATTATGTTATTTGAAGGTCCGTTCAACTTTTATATAAATAAAAAAGATCCTCACTTTCGTTTCCAGCTATTAATTCGATACCCATTTTCGAATTTTACGTAAACAAAATTCCAAAGAACTCCAACAAATTCTAAACACCTGAATTACAGAAGAAGAAAAAAAAATCGTAGAACCACGAGCTCTTCCATTTCTAACGTTATCCCTTTCGGTGGCCATTACACACCTTTTCCAGCCTTTCCATCGGGACGAAAAACCACCGCAAATCATCTCCAGCATGTCGACGGCTCGAGGGTGTACGACGGGCCGAGCTGTCCCGTCGCGTCGCGTCGCGTCACAGGAAATTTGATCGACCCGCGACTCGGGGGACTGGAGTGTTCCTGGGGACGGCGACATCACGACGGCGCTTCCGCCGAACGGCGTGCTGGCTTTTGGCGCCACGTACGGCGGCTCTCGTCCCGCAGCTTTCCCCCCCGTCCCCGCCCACCGAAGCTCGCATCAACCACGTGGTCGAACCCCGGAAGGCCGCCTCGGGGGAGTGGCGGGGAGCGTCGACGGCGATTGGCGATCATCGAAACTGTTAAAAAAATAAATTTTCCTCTCTTCTTTTTTTTTTTTTCTTTATGGATCTCGATGAAAAAGAATCTGCACCGTCGTCAATCAGACGCATTGAAGGAGCCATGAACATGAACACGTTCGCGGGCTCCACCCAAACGTTACATCCGACGAGCAAGAAGGCACTGTGGGGATCGATCGAGATCGAGCGAGCGGGGCAAGTGGTGGGGGAGGGATCGGGCCATCGATGGACTGCGAGGGAGGGGGAGGGGGAGATTTGAATGAAATCTGACAGCTCCACTTGCCCCCAGCCCCCACACTGCTTATCGACCCCCATATGGTTCAGCTTTCGTGGAAGAACCCACGTTCGCTTTCGCTTCGTTAATCCCCACGTCGATCTAGAAAAGAGGGTGCACCGGAAATCATAAATCTTTGGAAAAATAGCACAAGGAGTCTCTGAACTTTGATTAGAGATGCAATATGATCATTGAGCTTTTAATTTGTTCGATATTGTCTATGAATTTTAACCAAATATATAATGTAATTCTTGAACTTTTAAGTTGTGTAAATAACTATATTGAACATTTTTATGTAGTCGATAAACTATGTTAAATATGTACAAAAAATTTCAGAGATTACATCAAACAAATTAAAAATTCGGGGTTACGTTGTATATTAAATTAAAGTTTATGGACTATATTTAATAAATGAAAAGTTTTGAATTGCATTGCATATTGGAAAGCTAAAGATTATGGATCATATTAAATAAATTATAAGTTTAGGAATTGTATTACATATTTGATCAAAATTCAGAGATTATTTATGTTATTATCCCTATATCTTTTGTTTTTTTTTCAGCATGAAATTTAAATGGGTGGGATCGATTCCTTCCTCTTTGGCACGAGCCGAGTGTTTTCTTTTCTTTTCAGCCTCAAATTATGCGATTGTCCTAACTCGAAGTCCCGTCATTCAAAGGGCGGGCACACAGGTCCAAAGCGAGTTTTTGTCTTTCAGCGTAGATTAGAAGAGATTATTTGTGTTATTATTCCTGCATCTTTTGTTTTTTTCAACATGGGATCGATCCCTTCCTCTTTGGCACGAGCCGAGTGTTTTCTTTTCTTTTCAGCCTCTAATTATGTGATTGTCTTGACTCGAAATCCGGTCATTCGAAGGGCGGGCATGTAGGTCCAAAGCGAGTTTTTGTCTTTCAGCGCAGATTGGAAGGGGGGACAGGCCCTAATACGGACTGCATAGGGAAATGGACCTGGACCCTCGAGCTCGTGAGTTAGCACCAACATGAGTTTTTGCCCGTGTTGGCCATGGGGCATGGCCTATGCGTAGTAGCCCTCGACATTATTGTCGGAAAAGGGAGGGGGAGGGCGGGAGAGAGAGAGAGAAGCACATGCAGCCGATTCAATTGGGGTATCCGGGGACCATCTGCGAACCGAAGTTTTGTATGGTCCCGCAATGAGGTGGGGATCGTGCCCGACGGCTAGAAACGCTTGGGACTTCTCCTACATCCTTCGTCCTAGCTTCATCGTTTAGCTTCGCCGCTATCCGATAGCTCATCGGCCGAAGCTAGTCCTCGAAACGTCCTCATATTGATCGCGCCGGCACGGGAGTTCTGTGCGCGCGGAACCCTTAAAAAATTCAGTTGAAATCGAGCTAAAAGCATGCGAGAACGGGCACGGCACGTGAGGTCATTGAACGCGAGCTAAAGCATGCGAGACGATTTGAATGAGCCAAAACGCGAGCCCATCTGCTCATTTACGAGTCAACGGGCGATGCTATGATTTTTAATCCATTCTCGTGATGATATGGACCCAAATCATTCGATCTTTTTTTAATCTTTTGCCGGAAACAACCTAATCGTTCGTTATCAATTATCATCACCAAGAAATGAACATGTCAATCCCACCTTTAACGCGGTCAACAGGCACATGGATGCTCTTCTTGTCTTCTTTTCTTCTCTTTTTCCCCTCAAATGAGGCAACCGCACATGGGCGCTGGTTAGGTGGTCCAAGGTTGATCATTAAGTTTCCAGGTTAATAACTTGCACTTTTTGGGGGTAAAAAGGCTCAAATTGCTCCCGAGGTATCTGAACCATAGACGCTGCGATCTAGCTGGTATTTTTGCCATGTTAAGCCCGAGTATTAAATGCTGCCAGGGCCTCCGTTTGTCTCAGGAGCAGCACATATAAGAGGAGGCAAAATGGATCAAAGGCTCAGCCGGAACGGCTTGCAAAGTGCGCTGCGCGAATCTTTTATTCACCAAGGACAGAAAGATGCTACCATCTTGCATCAGTTCCCGTTGCGATGATGATAGACCTTTCCCTGCTCCGCGTGTGATGATTCTTCGTGAATTGGATCATTTCCAAGGAGACAGGTAGCTGGTTAACCATGGTTTATCCGCCGATCACACAGTACAGAACCGGCACGCATCACTCTGCCTTTGCTCACATGGAAGTGCAGCGGTCTCCAGATCGTTATCACGGCGAGGGGCCGCTCTGGCAAGACGGTTCTCGAGGGACCTTTGGCAATCTTTAGCTTTCCCCAGGAAATTATTGGGGGACGGACCACGTTGGATTTCAATCAAGACCAACACGGAATGCCCTCGAAACTCGACGTACCACGTAGTCTCCCCATAATGCAACGGCAGATTTTACACGAGAATGGAAAAAGAGTACCGAGTCCTAGGGGGAAATAATTAGGAGTAGTCGGTTCCTGGTTCGTATGGGTGGGGGCCGTGGAAGTCCTGGCTTCGTACCCAATCATGGACGACCGGAGCTACACATGTCGGGAGGGGAAACGGGATTCTTTGTCTCTCTGCTTCTTTTTCGCATGATCTTGTTCGCGCTTGTCTCGATCTCGAGCGAATCCGGGGATCTGCTTGAAACGGGGGGGAGAGGGACGGGCACTCGTGGCCGCATTCGCTCTCGTTTGGGCCATGATAGGCCGAGCGGTTCTGCATAAAGCCATCCGAAGCCCGCGGGGCTGCTTGTTTGCACTGTGATCGGGCCTCGTTAGCCATCTAGGACATCGCCATGGGAATAGGTAGTAAACGGCTCGAATAAAAGGTGATGACCCGAAAGCATTTCAAATGAGAGCCGGTAAAGCCGCAATTAGTTGGTGACCTATTTGAAGAAAAGTTGATAAGTCGCTCGAATAAGAATGGGTAATTTCATTTAATAGTTGGTGAATTTGAAGCGTTGCTAATAAAGGTAAAAAAAAGGAGTTTGTAAAAGATAAGAGAAAATATTTTAGCAGAGATAACAGAAGTTGGTAATTTAAAAAAATAAAAAATAAATAAACATCGGTAACTAATTCAAAAGAAGCACCTCAAAATTGGAGCTGATAAACCCAAAATTAGTTAGTGACTTGCTTGGAGAAAATTGGTAAGCCATTTAAATAAGAGGTTTTCGAATTTTATGGTATCGATGGGAAAGCTAAACAAGTAAGGGGTTTTTTTTTTAATCAGAGACAAAAGAAGTAGATAAGTGAAAAAAAAAACTAAATAAAAATCAGTAACTAACTCGAAAAAGAGTTGGTAAAGCAGAACTAATTAGTAACTTGATTGAAGAAAAGTTAGCAATCACTCTAGTTAAAGTCGATAATTTCTAAAAAGAGTTGCTAAATTTAATGGGTTAGTAAGTGAGGTAAATAAAAGTAATTCGATTAAAAAACAAGTAAATTAGAAAAGAATGTTGGTAAGAAAATCAAATGAAAGTTGTTATTCTAATGGGAGAAGGTAAATTACACAAATATAGGCTGATAAATTCATGTAAGAGAATAAATTTGAGGCATCCATGAGGAAAGACAAATAAAAGTTGATAAATGCTAACAAAAGTTGAGAAATTATTACATTTGGCTAATAACTCACATAAGAACTGCCAACCCAATAGTCAGTAATTTAATCGGACAAAAAGAGTTGGTGGCCACTCCAATAAGGATTGATAAACTCATATAAAAATAGATAGATTTAATATGTTGGTGAAATAAAAGTTGGAAAAAAAAAGTTGCATTGACTAATTATTTTAGGAGATGCAATTTATTATTTTTAAGAAAGTATTTTCAAATTATTCGTTTTTCACGAAACAAGTAGGGCTTCAATCTCATATGCAATTTTTCACAATCGGTCTTCTTCTTGAGTAATGTTCTCTCATCATCGTTCTCTCATAATCTTTTTTGGTTAAAATAAAAAGAAAAGGCCATGAGTTAAGTTACAGTAAATTTCAACACAATTACAGACTTACTATATCTCACTTTATTTGCTTGCAAATTGAAATAATATAATCACGGCCAAAGCGGTATGACACCTTATATACAGAACAGATTTCCTAAAATGCCCGTCTCAGTGTCGCTGTTGCCATTTAAGGTTTTTCTTTAACGTTTCATCTTTCTCCTTCGCTTACCATATTTATGCTAAGTTTCCTAAATAATTTAGTTAATTTATCTCCGGCGTCACGAATCAGTAAACGTGAAAAAAAATAAAATTGTCTTTATTCTAAGTAAAATCATGTTTCAAAGTCGAAAAAAATTGGTTATGTTTGTGATCGTAAATTGATTAAGTAGTTGAAACCTCAACGTGGTAAATTTGAGTTGTACAAAAATAGTTCATTGGCTCTTTGCTAAGCTTTAAGTGATTTTTGATAGTAGTCCAAATCTACTCACAACCTCTTCGCACTAAAATATACACTTACTCTTGAAAAATAATTTCACGGTATAGTTCATGAGCAATAACAAACTTTCTTTATGGTAGAACAATAAAAAAATCATTCTTGATCTGTTTTTGCTTTAATCTCCTTTAAGTCTTCATGGTTATAATATTAGAAGGAACAAAGAAATTAAAATCCTGAATCGAATTTCGAGCTGTGTACTCTGAATTGTGACCTTAGTCGTGAGCTGGTGCATGGGATCGAGACTTGATCCTGGACAAGCCTGGTCGTGGTCAGGTCATTCCTCGCCCATGGCCTTCTTGAGGCTAAGTCATTACTTTATTGGGCATTTCTCGTCTGATTGGGTATTGATTTTGCTATTTGGGAGGAAAAAGCCAAATTGTTTTCTTCAAGCTAGGTGCCAAAAAAAAAATGATAAAGAAGGGAATTTGAAATGAAACCGGGACAGGCTGTAGTTACTTATAGATCATTATTTTACTTGAGAATTGTGTCGTTAAATGTCATCACATGCTTAATAAAGTTGAATGGTAATTTGATCTAGTTAATATGAAAAGAGTACGGTTTAATTAAAAGCGTGTGAAAATGGCACCATCCGAAACAAAGAAATTACTAGGGTCCGTTCGTTTCACGGAAAACAACTTTCGGGAAAACATTTTCCGGAATTTCCGGTGTTCGGATGGCGGAAAATAGATGGTCAAAGAAAATGTTTTCCGGTCAATGGAAAATCTCCTTGTAAGATTGTGGAAAAGGATTTCCTCTTTTGAGAAAAGGAAAATATTTTCCATAACTTCTTCCACCTTGTTTTTTTTCACCAACACATTTATGCTTTCTTTTCTTTTCTTTTTAAAAATTGAGTTTTTAATTTTTTTTTTTCTTTTTCCATTTCATCTTCTTCCTTGGTGGCTTGGTCGTCGGCCGCAAGACACCTTGAGCCTCACCCCCCGGCGAGGCTCGCCTAGCCCGATCCGGGCGGCCGAGCTCGCCCGAGCCCGGCAAGCTCGGGTCTCGCCCAGATCGGGCGAGGCATAACCTTGCCGGCTGGGGCGGAGCTCGTGGCTTGCTAGATCGGCAAGTTGGGCGGGGCTCGGGCCTCGCTCGAGCTCACTAGAGGTTCGATGGGCTTTGGCGAGTCGCGAACTCGCCAAATCTAGCGATGGAGCTCGGGCTCGCCGGGATTGGGAGCCCAAGCTCCGCCACGAGATCAGGCGAGCTCGTGGCTCGCCAGAGCCCAAAGCTCGACGAGCTCGGGCAAGATCGGCCAAGCCTCGAGCTCGCCGGATTTGGGGACATAGTCTTGGTCAGCCGTCGGCCATCGTCAGGCATGTGGCGGCGGAGGAAGGAGGAGGAAGAAAGAGGAGGAAGGAGGCGGCGGCGGAGGAAGGAGGGAGGAGGAAGGAGGAAGGAAAAGAAAAGAAAGAAATAATAAAAAAATAATAATAATTTCAATTTAAAAAAACAAATAATTAAAAATTCATTTTTTAAAAAAATATAAAAAAATAAAACTAATTTTTTGGTCAATTAAAAATATTAAAATTCAATTTTTGATAATTTTTCCAAACAATTAAATTAGCTAACAAACGGTGGAAAATATTTTCCACTCAAAGTTTAGGTTACGAACACTAAAAAATGACTTTACAGAAAAATATTTTCCTGAAACACGATATTTTCCCGAAACGAACTACTAAAGAGTGTTCGAGGACATGGTAAGAAGAAGCGCATTAGACATAGTTGATCGCAATTTCATCAGCCAAGCATCATTTCTTAGTTGTTAATCGACTCTCTCCCTATCCCGGTAAGGAAGGGCTTCAAGGGCAGGCACAGCGACGGTCTGCGATGTTCTGCATCTCACGGTCCGATGAAATCGACCGGCCAGATTTGATCTCCTCTTCAGTGATTATCGCGTCGATCAACCGAAGCACGACTCGCTCCAGCTCTTCGCCGTCGGTCCACTCGTGAATCTCTGCCTTCAGCAGCGCAGGGTTCTGGCGGATCAAGTCCCAGACGGGGTAGTCCTTCCTCGGCATCATGAAGTCGCCCTCCGAGAGCTTCAGGCTTGGGCAGTAGTCGCCGACCCCGTCTCCGACGTAGATGAACCTCTTCTTCTTGCCCTTGCCCTCTGCAGATACAGAGGCTTGTATCCTTTCGATCACCGCTCCCTGTAAAACGTCACGCGCATCTTCATATCTATATGGTAATCTCGCGATCGACCCTAAAAGATTCCATCCTCTTCTGTCATTGTTTCTTCTGTGTTTTTCACAGATATGAAGATGACGAGACAAGGACTGAAGAGGGGGTCATTGATATTTCATGGTAGCCTGATAAAATACTGTTCTAAATGGTCGCTGTCAAAATGTCCGGATTTCGTCCTTATTCTTTCAAAGCTCGTGTGGAATTTCATCAGCAGCATGCCTTGGAATTTCAAGAACCTTCTCTTCTCGAAAGCAGGCAGCAATCAAGGATAGAAAATGAGAGAACCGAATGTTGTTAATCTCTCATTACCTTGCACATGTTTGGAGGGCAGAGATCACATCCATGAGGAGAGGACCTGAAGTCATGAAAAGGCAAAATCCTGAGCCTCCCTTTTTCCCTGTCGACAAAGCTCGGGTTGGTGGTGATCTGGGAGAAACACTCCCGTATGCCCAGATGGTTCAGGATGGTCTCGATGTAGAAGAGATTGGCATCGCTTAAAATCCGTAACTCGCACCTGAAAAATTCGATCGTGTAAAAAGATAACCCTACTCTCAATTTCTTTGTTCCGAAACAGAGCGCCAAGCAGAGGGAGAAATTTGATTTATACCCCAAAGCATGAATTGATTTGATGGCGGGAACGATCCTGGGATGCATGGTAGCTCTTTTCAGTACGTCTGCAATCTCTGCGATTGTTTTTCCTCTCGAATGAAGCTCTCCCATCATCTTGTCCTGCAAGAGTTTTATTATTTTTTTTGTGTTTTTCCAGCTTTGCGTACAAAAGCATCAGCCTCTGATTTCAAAAGCTTCAAACGAACAAGACCCCGCCCTTCAAGTCTAGCACTACTATAGCCATGAAAATTCTCTGGAGAGAGTAAAAACCAGATACAGAATTTGCCATGGTATAAGGAAATAGCACAAAAGTGGGGGTGTCTCACGGTACTCAAGATGATGAAAAATCCACGGAGAGAAGATGAAATGAAAAACCAATTCTCCGGAAAAGAAAAATTCAGCAAAGGCAGATTCGGATGAACTTAACATACGAAAAAGTAACCCTAAAAAGAAGGGAAAAATACGAGGACTCACCATGAGAGAATTCCAGGGCGTGGTAGGAAGAAGCTCGTTGACCAAATCGATCAATCCGAACTCATGGACAATCCAATCGTCGCACTCCCAGTCCATGATCGTCTTGTCGAAGTCGAATACCACCATGATATCAGCCATTTCTGAAGGTTTATGAAACAAACAGCAGTTAATGCACGTAAGCTATGAAGGAAGATGGAGATAGAGCGAGGAAATTGAAGAAGCCTTATTAGCCAACTCTCCAGGTGATGTTATTCTTATAAGCTAAAGAATCTTGGTCAATGTACTGTGGGCCAACGAGTTATGGGCTAATTTGGATATACATTAACCAAGGTGTGCTTCCACTTACTTCGTATTCCTTTGTATCGAAATATTTCGACTAGGATCGACACTTCAGTGCGGAATCAGCACCGTATTATAAAGACTGCCACACCACAGCGCTGGCTGTCAGCCTACCTCTTCCGTCAAAACCGAACCATGAAGGCTATCGGGATATGCGTTGGTTATGAGCAATCGAGCACCACACACCAAGACAAATTGGGCCAACATAAGGCGCCTATTCTCCCACCAAATTCGCGTACGTCGCCAATGGCATCCAAGACGGGTTGCGTCGGGGCTGGAAAAAGGTGGCCGTGCCGGACAGAGCCGATGCTCCGGAAGAACCTGAGTACAAATTCTAGCCTGGTCTGAAAAAGGAAAAGACTACGAATTTATGGCTTTTCCACGAAACGCATGAAAGATGGCATCATTCCTTTCCTAGGAAAAAAAACGGAAGTGGCCACTGTACCGGGAGCTAAAAAGATACAGCATCTTTACTTTCTATAGAGACCGAATCGCATTGATTGGGGAGGTTTTGGAAGGCATAAATACTGAGCAGCTGACCAAACTGATTAGGACTACCACCACGAAACGATGCGAGCATTACATTGCATTGCAGTACATTCGTTTGGTATACGCATGCAAATACTTTGAAAGGACAGGTAAAATATCGATGGGGAGTGGGATCTATTGCGTCTTAATTTTGCTTGGGAGATAAGTGTACCGGAAATCTTAAAACTTATTAGGAAGGTAAAGTTGGGTTTTAAAATTTCAAGAAGTGCGATTATGTTCTAAAACTTGTTAAATTGGTGTAATCAGGCCACTCTATTTGCTTTGTCTCATTTGGTCGACCGAATATGCTAACGTGACTTTTTAATTATTTTCTCTATCTTACGTGAATTAATGTTCACTAAAGCACTAAAACAATGTTTAGTTTATCATAAGTCTTAAAACTTATTAGGAAAGTAAAGTTGGGTCTTAAAATTTCAAGAAGTGCGATTATGTTCTAAAACTTGTTAAATTGGTGTAATCAGGCCACTCTATTTGCTTTGTCTCATTTGGTCGACCGAAGATGCTAACGTGACTTTTTAATTATTTTCTCTGTCTTACGTGAATTAATGTTCACCAAAGCGCTAAAACAATGTTTAGTTTGGTCCAAATTGACTTTTTAACCAAATTGGATGGACTTGATAGTATAGCTTGATAAATTTTAAGACTTGATTGTAATTTATATAAGTTTTAAAAGTCAATTATACTTCACAGATTCCTTGTGCAATTGTCCCTTTTGCTTATATCCTAATGTTTTGAGCAGCCGTGCTAATCCTTCGTCTATTTCTATCTAAACAACATAAGGTAGTAACCGAGCAAAATGGTAGCTGGATAAATTAGCTTGAAGACTAGCGAACCATTAGAATCGTTAGCTATTGTGAGCCAGATTGGTACGAGTGTTGGTGCATACGTGCTGAACTTATACATGGTTATCTATAGGCACACCGGATGCCGACGAAGATTAAGTACAGGACCAAGGTATAGGTTTAACTGATCCAACCATCCTATCCTTAATCTAGATAGGCTAGACTGTGTTATCCACAAGTTATGCTCTCTTTTGGAACAACCATTGTCAAAACAACACCATCAGTCATAGCCCGCCCCCGAACTGGGTGATCTCGGGTTGTAATTGGAGGGCGAGTAGCCCGGAAACAACTGGTTGGGAGGATCAGGACCTCGACTGGAGGACATCCAGCGTGTCAAAGGAGGCGGAACCTGTCGTGAAGGTGTTGGCAATGCGATGTTTTTGAGCAACGATGAAGACGGCATGTCGAATTCATAAAGATCTGGACCTTTTGACTTAAGCTGCCAAAGCACGTTGAACTGGCAAGGACGTAGAAACGGAGCCACAGCAATTGTTGAGCACGGTCTCCTAGGAATGCAGAGTAAACGCGGACTACCAACTTCCAGGAGTTGGTTGCCGACCGGGCCACGAAGCTTTGTTTGCTTATAGAAATTGATTTCCTTAAAAGTAGCAATCTCTTTCAGAGGTCAACTCGGATATAACTTCATTTGGGTCTTTTTAGAAAACTTTCTGGTCCCTGCACAAGATTGGCCATCTTCTCCGTTTCCCACATTGCAAATCTTCTTCTTTTGTTAATATTCCATTGGCATATTCCTTATTGTGGTAAGAAAAAGATTCGTTCTTAAATCCTCCCAGGAACCCAAATAGGCCAGTGTTCATTCTTGAGACTACTGTTGAGGACCATTAGGTTGTTGCCCCATTGAAGAAAGAAATCTCCTCAATATCTTCTGTTCTGTCTCGTGTGTCGTGCTCTATTATTTCCAGGTTAAGTTCACTGCTGATCTGACCTTCTGTTCTTGTATCAATTAAAGATCAAGAGAGATCTTGATCACAGCCATAACTCATTCTATCGGAATTACTAGAATTTTAAGTGTTGCACTTGTTTTCACATGTATACTTGTGTGAGAGACACTATCAAGATGCTTCAGCCTTTGATCTACCCAACAAGAGTTGCTCCAACGCATTAAAATTAGGACATTGATTAGAAATTTCCAAATTATTCACATCACCAGCAGGCAGAAGCAGAACCATGCTGGGGTATTAGTATTCGTCTTGATCAGTTTTGACCTATGACAATATCATAAACATCCAATGCTCCACAGAGCTTCCCAAATGCTTTGCTGCCCCAAAAAAAGTGCAGCTGTACAAAAACTATGTAAAAACTAGTTAAATCCCATAAATGTCTTTGCTTATTTTCCCATCATCGCAGAGGAGGTTCCTATTGAGGAACAGGGAGAGCTGGGAGGAGGGCCTCATGAGCAGACAAAGCAATGTTCTGCATCTTGCAGTCCGATGAAATCAACTGGCCAGACTTGATCTCCTCTCCAGTGATTATTGCGCTGACCAACTGAAGCAGGACTCGCTCCAGCTCCTCGCCATCGGTCCACTCGTGAATCTCTGCCTTCAACAGCATGGGATTCCTGCAGATCAAGTCCCAGACAGGGAAGTTCTTCCTCGGCATCATGAAGTCGCCCTCCGAGAGCTTCAGGCTCGGGCAGTAGTCACCATTCCCATCTCCAAGATAGATGAACCTCTTCTTCTTGCCCTCGGCAGAGACAGCGGCTTGTATTCTTTCAATCACCACTCCCTGTAAAAGAAAAAAATCACATGTATGTCATATGTCGATGATCATGATTGAGCCGAAAGGTCTGATCTTTCTGTTGAGATGAGAATTGAATTGCGGTCAGTTTTGGAGACCCAGTTGACAGAAATATATTTCTGTTTTATAATGTCCCGGACGGCAATTGCAGAATTGCAGGTTATTATATCCCTGTTTAGGGGACTGAGGTTTCGTATAAAATACTGTTCTAAATGGTCCCCGTGAGTCCAGGAATTCGTCCTTCATTTTTTCAAAGATCGCGCGGATTTTCATCGCCATGCGTCGAGATTTCAAGAACACCCTCTTCTCAAAAGCAAAAACGTGAATTCGCCTGCAATATTATACGCGTTTCATTACCTTGCACATGTTTGGAGGGCAGAGACCGCATCCATGAGAAGAGGACTTGAAGTCGTGGAAAGGCGAAATGCGGAGCCTCCCTTCTTCATCGACAAAGCCCGGGTTCGTGTTGATCTCGGAGAAACATTCCCGGATGCCCAGATGGTTCAGGATTGTCTCGATGTAGAAGAGATTGGCATCGCTCACAACCCGCAAGTCGCACCTGAGCAGAGAAAGAGAAACCCGCTTAATTTTTTCGTTCGAAAAGAGAGCACTGAGTAGCAGAGAGACAAATTGCTTCGTTATGATTTACCCCAAAGCATGAATTGATTTGATGGCAGGGACGATTCTGGGATGGATTGGAGCTCTTTTGAGAACATCTGCAATCTGTTCAATTGTTATTCCACTCGCATGAAGCTCTCCCATCATCTTGTCCTGCAAAAGGTTCGTTTTTCACAACAGCATTAGGCCTCCGAATTCAAAAGCTTCATAAGAAGCAGAGCCCGAACGTCAAAACAAGATTTTGCCAGGGAAACAAGAAATTGTGTACGAAACAGGGGTGTTTTACGGTACTCAAAATTCGGGAAATCCATGGCAGAACAAGAAGTTGAGCAGAGGCAGACTCTGATGAACTTCACATGCAAAAGAATGAAAAAAAAATGACCCAAACATAGAAAACACGAGAACTCACCATGAGAGTGTTCCAGGGCATGGTGGGGAGGAGCTCGTTGAACATGTCGGTGAAGCCCAACTCGTCGACGACCCAGTTGTCGCTGTCGCAGTCGATGATGGTCTTGTCGAAGTCGAAGAGCACCACGATGTCAGCCATTGCGCAAAGAAGAAGCTCGAGAAACAACGAGGGACAATGCACGAGAGAGAAAAACAGAGGGAGCGAGAGGGAGGTGGAGGAGAGAGAGAGAGAGAGAGAGAGAGTTGGAAGGTTTTTCTAGTGAACAGGCGAGATTTGAGTGCGTGGGGAGACACGAGAAGGACGAGAGAAGGAGGGACTATTTATAGCGGCCGCCCTCTGCGATCGGTACGAGGGCGAAGGGTCGCGGTTGCATCGCGCGCCCCCATCGGTAGATTCCATGGAATATTACGCGAACGGGTGGGGGAGTACGTATGCGCGTATGCTTTCCCACTGTTTCGATGTCGGGCTGTAAAAAAAAAAAAAAAAAAAGAGGCCTAGCAACAGTAAGGATTTCCTCCCTCTCTCTCTCTCTCTCTCTGTCCGTCCGTTCGGGATTTTCGGATGATGATGACCCTGGACCGACCCCCGAAATTGAACCACGTTAGATTTTCCCCACCGTTTCGATGTCAGCGGGGTTATGATCTCCCCCGGGTCGACCCCGCCTCCGATCAATCCCGACCGAACACCCGTTTTTGGGCACGTCGGTCCGAATCGCGGTCGAGGGGGGACATCGAGCGGGTGAGGGGCGCGTGCGTGGTTCGGGGATTTTGCTAAAATTAATGATAAAGTTGGGATTTTCGGGTTGGGCGCCCGGGGGGGAGGAGGGGCGAATATTGGGAGGGAATATTCGGGGGAAGGAGGAACGGAACGGAATTTTGGGGAGTTCGGGATTTGGTTGGGGGGCACCTTTCCAATTCCAAGTGCACCCACCACTAGCTGTAGCCTGTAGGCGGTCGAATATTCCGGGAATGGTCCGGCCGGCGATTCCAATTCCCCTTTTGCTCTTCCAAAAGTTACCTTAAAACTTATCCTTCTAGCCATCTGGAAGCTAAAAAGCTGTCATCACTAGTTTGGTTTCTAAGCATTAGATAAGTTTCCACACGTGAGGATTTCGTTAACCCAGAAAGAAAATTTCAAGTGGTCTTTCCGTCCGCCAGATCCGCCGGTGTCGTTTCGCAGCTCGTCGCGACGGTGTTCAGAAGTCGAGCCCTCGAGATTGAAACGATGGAATCGGACACCCTTCGGGCGAAAAGGAGAGGTTAGTTGAATTTCTTCTGTTGCTAATTTTGGCATTTTCATTTAACCGTCCCCTCCCTCTTACAAGTTACATGTATTGAGTTCCTTTGGTTTAAAGGGAGCGTCGGCTCGTCCCCCTTCAAGAGCATGTGTATATTGCGTGCAAATTGCATATCAAGACGCTGCAATGTCTTTTCGAAATGATACCTATCTAGTTGGCTGTCGTCACTATCATTGACACTATGATCATAAATAGTCGATGAATCCAACAACTATCGTGTTAATACAAATTAACCATCGTAATTGATGTACATATCATTCCTAACCATCGCACCCATGAATAATGTTATGTACTAAGATTGATCTTCTGTCGCGAATTTTAATTGAGTGTTAAATATGGCTCGTTATTTAAAGAACCATTTGCCAGACTTAGCTTAGCTTGACACCATCTTTAAGTCTCCACGGCACGACAAGTCGACATTTGTCAATGTGTCCATTTGCCCACCAACTATCCAGTCGAAAGCGGAATCGCATATATCCTTCCCATAAATAATTTTCTATAACGAAATTGTTTTCTAGGTAGGATTATTCGGAACCAAAATGCAGATTTCAATGGTTTTAAATTTTTTATTCCAACGTTCCAATGTTTTCAACGTTATTCTAATCAAATCCATCGTGCCATTTATATATATATTCTCGGCTCTTTTATCAGCAATGACGCCACTCGTGCTTGTTTGGGTCATTTTTTTAAAACGCGAAAAGAGAACAGTCCAACGTGGGCTAGACAGTAGCCACGATTCTGCCCCTTCATGGATCCTTCGAGCTTCCTCCAACATGCTGGGTGCGTCACCGTGTATTGTAATCATCCATGATTGTTCCACCAACCTAATTCCGATCACGCATGCATCAGTCAAACGCCCTTTGCATTTTCATTTCCCCCGGCTTAAAAAAAATGAAGAAGTGAGTAGGTGCATGCATCCGACCAGATAGCGCCTTGCGGCTAATCAGGATGCGTTTGTCAACGCTTCGTCAAGGCGGGGGTTGGTGTCGGTTGAAGTTTTCTGACCGCCTGTTTCCCGTTTTACATTATTATGAAATTTGAAAGTACTTACTCAACTTACGTGATTGGTGATTAGTTGATTAGGGATCTCCTGATGGATCATTGCTTATTGGTCACAAGGTATGACTTCATCACAGAAGAGTAGTCGAGGGGCCTCCGTGGCCTATTCGTTTGATATGACGGAGTTCCATGGAATGGGTTCTTTATTTTAATATATTAGTGTTTGCACGACCTATGCCCTCAATTGGTAAGTATATTTTTTTGCCTCATACCCGTCAATACCCTCTTATTGTTTTATATTTAGGTAATCCTGAGGTCCAGACAAGAACCTAGGTATTAAAAGAGGGTTGGTGTCAGATGAAGTTCTTGACCGCTTATTCCGGATTTCACGTTGTTAGAAAAATTGCAATACTTACTAAACTTACTTGAGTGAAGATTATTAATTTGTCCAAATACTAGTCGCACATTATATGGGAGTAGTTTGTTACATAACAAGTGCCTTAGGAATTGTAGTAAATAGTAGATTCGTATAATAATTTGAATTTCGACTATCGATCTTTTTCACTTGGATACAGTCACAAATCTATTCATAAAAAATGAGCCTATGATGGTCTTTGATGTACCATGATTCTCATTTTTTTTGTTTGTTTTGGAGCTCTACAAGTTTGCCATTTTAGGGAACTTTTGAGATTTCCTATGGATTCTGTCATGTATTATTTTGATAATGAATGGAAACTTCTTTTAAGCAAAAAAATAATCTAATATTTTCTAAAAAGCTAAAGTCAAAACGAGCTTTTATTATTCATTTTCTGTAGGTTATGCAGTCCTCCACCCACCTAACATCAATTTTTCAGATTAAATACCCTAAGTAGCATGATTTTTCCTTCATCCAAGCTTAAAAGTAAATTACTTTTTTTTTTTTTTTTTTGGGTGGGTAAAAGATGAAACCACGGTCCAAATATCTGCATTTTCTTCAAACTATTGAATATACCTTAAGATAAGCATGCAATTATTTGGAATAGATGATTTAGAATGAAACCAAATTATATGGAACGAAATGTTTGGTTTCAGAAGTTTTTAGAGCTTCACATAATTCCAAATTGAATGGACCCTCCAAATGAAGATATGATTGATTTGGCTTGAAAATCTCCATCTTTATCCTCGTCAGCATTAGCCGTGTCACGTCAGACAGCCAGCATTTACGTAAGAAATTTCCGGCCAAATTCGGCTAAGAGGACTATATCGGTAAATTGTCAAAAGGTTTGTAACTAAATTGACATAATTTAAGGGTTTATAATCAAATTGATTACCTTACAATAGGTTTTGGGACTTTTTGGATAATTTTTTCTTGTATTTTTCCAATTTTTTACGTCCTAATCACTAAATAAGAAAAGTTACAAGTAGAGACGCCGGCACCCAACTTAGGTCCAGATTATTCTATGCTAATATGGCCGACACCCTTAAAAGTTCCCACGGCATTTCATAGCACGTAGAGTTAGAATTCTATGGAACCCATGCCCCTCCACGATCGCTTTATGCTTGAAAGTTCTCGATGTTGGGTGTCGTGGGATCTCTTTGGAGCATTTTACATCGCGATGAGCGTGTCTAATTGACCGATTTTTCAATGCTCGAAATCCTAATCATTGCCATCTTTTCGATCGGCCTGATTGAAAAACGACAGAGATTGGGCACGGATTTAGTGGCATCATCGTCCATCGCTCTTGTCACGTTGCCAGTAGTGCAATCGTAAAGGCGTGATCTTAGTGTCACGTAAAGAAATGGGTTCCCTTTTAGCCAGAGACATTCCGATTAGTTTTCTTCAATCTTGCTCGGAGACAATTCATAATGGCGAGTGAAAATCAGAGATTTGATTCCTTATTATAAATGGATTGATAGCTATTTAGAAAAAGGTGGCTCATCGTATAGTCAAAGATTCATTGTGACGCTTAAAGTGAGATCTTTACCCTCTTCGAGAAAATAGTCACAAGTTTGGTAGAGCGTCGAAACTTAAAATCAGGCCATAGGCACCGGATTGTAAAAGCCAACGATGTGGCTCATTTGTCTGCGATAGATTGAAGATGTTGAATCGCTAGCTCAACCGAATGAAGATAGACTTAAAACCCAAAAGGGGGATGAGAGGGAAAAAAATGTTAGTCAAGTGAAACAATTTTTTATTCTAATCTTGTTTTTGCCATTTGATAAAAATACAATTTTTCATAGGTTTGGAATAGAAATCGAAGTGCTCATTTTTTAATACTAAAATTTTTTATCGGATCACCACTTAAGTCGCCCGAAAGGAAGAAATCGAAATTTTATGTTGTTAAGAAAAAAAAAAAACGAGCTACTGAGTACCTCTACGACAAATTTCGGTAAAGATTCTTACGTGACTTAAAAGAAAAAATCAAACATGCCTTTTTCTTTTAAAAAGCAAGTCCAATATGTGACGATGAGCTTTGGATTTTCTTTTCTCTTGTTCGCTGTTCGCACTCCATTGCTCGCTCGCTCGTTGTCTCTCTCGCAGCTCGCTCGTTGTCTCTCTCGCTTCCGCGCCATCGCTTCTCATTCGCTCACTCAATTGGCGTAAAGAAAAATTAAGGCTCGGCTTGGTGGTTGAAGGGAAAAATTACGGCTCGGAGGTTGACTGGTTGGTGAGAAAAAAAATTAGGGTTCGGTGAGGAACCCGAGCTCAAAGGCTTCCCAATGAGTGACTTCCCTTTCTTCAGGAGTCTTCCAAGGTGGAAGTAACTGGTTCCTTTCCTTTCCAAAAGGGAGTCGCCTAGAAAAAAAAAATTATTATTATTACGCCCGTGGAACACCTCACTCCTTTTTAGAGGAGGATTCCAACTTACTAACTTGATGGTTCTCCTCGATAATCATTATTATTTCTCATTTTCTGTCTCCTACGCTGGAATCACAATGGTGAAGGTATTGGGTGCATTGCATAATCCGAAAGGCATAACCAAGCTGTATCAAGAAGCATTCTATTCTACTTATTCTTACATTCGTCTTGGCTTTGTTGATACGGACTTAAGCCACTTTTGGTTATTCTTCTCTCCAATGTAAGATTTAGATCTTAATTTTGCAGCCAAAATCATCGGTTTAAATTAGGGTTTTCAGGAGCCGTGAATTTTCGGATAGATCACTAAGTATTCTACTCATTCTCACCTTCATCTTGGCTTTCTTGGTACGATCTTGAGTCACTTTTGCTTAGTTTCCTCTCCATTGTAAGATTCAGATCTTAATTTCGACCAAAAATCTTCTATTTGAATTAGGGTTTCAAAGAGAGATGATATTGGGACAAATCAACAAACATTCCGTTAGGGTTTGAAGAAGAGGGGAAATTTGAGGCTCTTTCATGTGTAACAATGTCATTTGGGGGTTTCATCAATAATTTTGTCACGTTAGATTTTTGACAAGTCACATAGGTCTGAAAAAAATGTTTAGATACTATCACGTCGAATTTTCGGTATCCTAAATCAAAGTTAGCATTTAAGTGATCTTTTTTTTTTAAGTGTCATTTAAATGATAATGTAGAAAGTTTTGATTCTAAAATGAGTGTTGTATGGAAATTATTAAACTTTTAATTTTTTTTTTGGAAACAAAAGCATGCTCACTTTTGCTTGGACTTCCAAAATTCGTCAAGATCAATCACACATCATGAATTAAAATTTCAAAGACAATTAAAATTCGAGACTATTAATGTCATTATCTCTAATTTACGGCGCGGAACGATCGGCACACGATTCACGGGCGTGTGTGGACACCGAATAGTTTCGCGACTCGCTTTCACATACACGGTCGTCGTTCCGGGGGAGACTCGTCGCTTTTTCTCATGTGGCTCGCGGCGCCTGAATTTCTTTTTTTTTTTTTTTTTTTATTTCTTTTATTTCACGTGGCTCGTGGTGCCTGAACTTCATTGTCATTTATTACGTGGCCACTATTCTCGCGACATCCACGTCGAGGTGGTGATGCTCGGCATATGTACGGGTACGAGACAGGTTCCATGATTCCATCCCACAAACGTTTTGATTCTCGAAGAGTGGTGCTCCTTCGTCCTTCGGTGCCGCGTCAGCCGCCGTCGCTTCGTTTTCCCGTCCGAGAATATACTCGCAACTCGACACGGATTATATCCACGGGGCGCGCGCGCAAGCGGTATATTCTTTTTTATCTCCTCTCAATAATTTATTTTAATATTCTAGAAAAAGAAAAGAAGCTCGATGCAAACGAGTTTCCCTTCCGGGCACGTTTAATTCCATGACGAGGGTATTTCATATCCGAAGAATCTCGTCCTCCCGTGCTCCGTTGTTGTCCGATTGCCAATGAATACTCCTCATCGACGACAGTCCAGGCGATGATTGTCACCTGTGACCGGCGGCGAAATACAGCCGTCGATGGCTGTTGACCGGCAATAGAGGCCGGAGAATGATGACGGTGGCGGAATTGAGCTTGTGGTAGCTTCGTGGTTACGAAAGATATGGAATGAAATCTCAATCTTAATTATCGTTCGATAATATTATTTTACGTTTTTTTAATATTTTATTTCATGAGGAATCAAAATCTGTATATATGGACTCAAAAGACAGCAAAATTCGTGAATCGGAATCCAAACCGTACTCTGATTTTTGTCCAAAACATTGAAAAATTCTAGAATTGGAATCGTGTTGCTCGAGGAATGTGATTCCCAGCATTGAGCCAACCTAGGCGCAGCTCGAGGTCGGCCAGAAGAAAGTGCACATCAGTATAGGATTCCTCTTGTCATGTCTCCAAAAACAAAGGAAATAATTGGAGAATGCATTAGTGGCGGACTGCCTAATTTCCATTACATGTCACGTCTGCTAGACTCGAGGCCTAAATCCGTCACGTTAACTTTTTTTATTACGATACTTTTTTTATTGAATATTATATATCTTGTCAAACACTGCCCATCAATGCAATTAGAGCGCAATCAATCAAATTTTGGATATTGTGAATAATTTGATAGCACGCTACAAAAATAGTGTCCGAAAGACGAGCAATAATAGAAATAGATTGACAAAATATATGATTTGACGAAACATTAAAGTTGGTGGACATTTTAGAGTGCTTTGATGGGAGCAGAATTTATGAGAATAGTTTGATTTTACATCCCTGTCCTTACTCTACAGTTGGACGAGGGTTATTTTCAGAGGTCATTATAAATGAGATTAAACCCATTTTTTACCTTGATATATACAAAGAGCGATACTATTATCCACTTCTTATATGATTAATTCCACTCAATCTTCACCAAAAATATAAAATTTTCCCCGATAATTCAAGTGCAATTTAAAGTGGCAACCCTGAATTTATATACTTTCCTTCCTTTTTTAGCTTTTATATTTCTACGAAGGAACTAGTAGTCAAATTAAGAATTTCGCATGCTTTCATTGTAGGCATTACATGTATTTAAAAGGCATTATGTTTTCTTTTTCTTTTCTTTTATCATGCTTCTGTAGAAATGAGTTTTGTTGATAAGAGAAATTTCTAAGTAACCTAATTCTTTGAATTCGTGAATTAATTGTGAAGTAGAATCCAAATTTCTCTTAACGATTTTAACGCTATCACTTGTTTATAAACTCTCGTGCATAAACAAAAGTGAAAGTTTATAAACACGTGTTGCGCTAAAAAAAGTGTCGAAGTTAAAACTTATGTAGATTCTACTTGATAATCAGTCCATAAATTTCCTCGGTAACGTAGGGAAAAACTAGGTTTTTTGAAATTTCCTCTTTTTTGACAAACTTATTTCAACGGAAGTAAAATATATAAAATAAAGAAGAAAATATAGTGCTTTTAATATACATAGCGTGCCGCCGTAAACAAAAACAAAACTAGCGAAATGTTTAATTATGACACTAGATAGAAAATATGGTAAACGTCTGCATCTATCGTCGAGGCTTTATTAAAAAACAGAACTGGGCCTGGAAGAGTAGGATTTCGGGTTAGACCGGGCCCATGGGACATTCTGATTTGTACTTCCTCCTCCATTCCAATGTGCATAATTTTGCAAGCGTTCAAGCCTTTGAGGGTCAAATTAGAAGGCTCGGATTGAAGATTGGGTTGTTTTCGGATCGGGCTGGCACACCGCCGCCGAAGAAGCAAGGCAATACTATGTTTGCTTTGATCTTTGGTAGGGCCTGAAGAGCGTGTTCCGATCCAAAAAGAGGACGGCCAAATGTGTAATCCGAGAAGGGCAAGCGAAAACTTTAATAGCTCGATCTAGGCCCTAGTTATTTGAGCATAGATCGTCTTATGGCTATTTTCTCACGTAATCTAACAAGAGCCGCCTGCCTTGGAGTCCTCACGCCCGATCAAAACAGACCCGCGTGCCATGCACCCGCCGGGTAACACAAAGTCGAACCTATGGTTGCAGGAGTACTCTCTCTATGGACTAGAAAATAGAAATATAACAAACGTGGCATTTGGTCCAAAACCAAAACCGATCCGTCTTTAAGAATCAATTGTACGAGATCTTAGATGTGCCTTTGGACCAATACACTAAAGCCATTTCCACATCGTCGAGTTTCAAATTCAACTGGGCTTTGTGGCCCAAAAGGCTTTACGGCCCATCCGGTTGAGCATGGACGGGCCTTCGGATTGCCAGCTCCGTGTCGGATATCTGCACTTCTAAAGCTATGCCAAAAGAAATCTCGATTTCCCAGCCTGTCCATGATTGAAAAAAAGAGACTATAATTATGATCTAATTTGTTGGACTGGAGAAGGAAATGGTTAGCCCAGGCCACACTATTCGCACTTGTGAATCATAATGAAACTTTCCTTTCGTTGAGAAGAAAAATCAGACTTATCAAGGTCTCACTCGTGCCATCTATACTTATATATAAATGATCACGGATGGATTATCATGGTACGGGATATTCTAATTCCAACTCATGTAAATATTTCAAAGCCAAAGGGATGATGCTTTGACTTTAATATGTCTTCTGGACCATCAACTGTTGAAATGAATAGTCACAAGTCGTGAAGTCCTTTGTCTCGGCAATCCAATGCTTGATATATCTTCTGGACCATCAACTTTAGAAATTGCAATCCAATGCTTGATATTGTCTCGGCACCGTGTTCCGAGGGGTCAAACTGCTCAATCTCGCGATGGGTTCATGGTATACCCCTCGATCGAGACATTAAAAATAAAACATGTCAATTTCATCAACACAATCATCATTTGAATCTCGATGAATTCAAACCAATATTTCTTCAGTGGGCCAAATGCAATTGCCAATAGGCTGGAGGAATCAATTTGGTAACTATTGGCTTTCCTAAGACACGAATTAGATTCGAGAACTTCTAATCAATTCAATTAACCTCAGGCTTACCTAAACTCAATAGAAAATCGACATGAATAGTTTATGAACCCTGACATAATATGTAATATGGTCCATGAAATTTAAATTTATTCAACGTGGTCCATGAACTTCATGTAATGTTTAAGTGGTCAATGAATTTTTAATTTGTTCAATGTAATATTTAATTTTCAGTACATATTCAATGCGGTTTTTGAACTATATAAAGATGTTTAATAGTGTCAATTATTTTAAATGAATGGAAAAACTACATTGAACATGTATAAATAATTTAATAATTATATTAAATAAATTAAAAATTCAGAATTCAAGGATCATGTTACATTATGAATTATTTGTGTCATTATCTCTAACTAAATTTCTCCTCCCTCTTCACGCGCCACAAGACCACCCCAGTCGAGACTCGCCGATCCCCCGTCCCCTTCACGACCGTCCGATCTGATGACCATCGACCGTACCTCCCCCACTCCCAAATTTAACGTCATCGATCTCAAAGCCCGAAACCAAAAACACCACATTGCCCCCATCGGAAGGTGAAAAGGCTGGAGGGGCACCCGCGTCATTCCACACCCCCTAGATTTCCCACCTTCCGTTCGCGCTAAATTACCCCTCTTTCTCACTCTCTCTCCTGTGCGAAATACGCGAGGGCAAGCTTTTAATCCACGACGATGATAATTGCTTCCCCAGGTAGTAATAATGGTTTAGGATCTGCCCTTAATCCGACCGCCGTTCACTCGAGCATCCCTCCGCCGCAAAGAGGCCGTCGTTTCTTTTCTTCACAGTGGAATGCACGGCTCGAATACATCACGCGATCACGTCATGTTAAGTTTCACTTGATATACCGCCGTGCATGATGGCTGTGGGGGCGAAGAGGACTTCATGAAGCCGCGAATTTGATGCTCCATGGGTATATTGGACTGTGGTTGAGGAATGGGTCCTTTTCGATGTTTATGTTGTCTTTGATAAAACCGATCGAGTTTAGGCAGGCCGAGATGCTCTTTGCCCATTTTAGTAGCGGTTTTCCAAGCCCAACCTTAGGCATAGGAGTTTTTCCCACGCCGTGGCATTGGCGGTGCAGCCTTTGCAAGGAAAATCTATCATAGTTCGAATCGAATATTCTAAAGTTGGTGTCAATGTCGCCATTTGCATGCTAACACAAAAAAAAGCAAAATCGGGTCATTCACGATCACTCTTTCTGTCATTCGATATATATACGAGTCATTCTAAAATATATAAATTGACACGATTGGACACATTTCAGTAATGTTAAAAAAAATTATCATGATTACAATATATATCAACGCGACGCGAATAATCTATAGGAAAAAAAGTCGATGATACGGGGAGAAAGGTAAATAAATCAATTCCTATAAAATTATGCAAAAGGATAATGAAAAAAATAAAACGGGATTAAAGCTAAGAGAACGGGGGTGCAAATGCCATTACATGATTGGGACGAGAGAAGGGAAAGGGAACACTACGGGACAAGGGAGAAGGGAGAAGAAAAGGCAGAAAGAAGGAAGAAATTAGACAAAGTCCGCCCCCTCCCCATTGGTGTTTTTCAGCTCCCCCTCTTCCCCCTTTTCCTTAAGAGGAGCGGTTCGCTCTCAGTCATTTCGGTTCATCTCTCTCCTACGATCCTCCATCTGCTCCTCCTCTTCCTCCTCCTCCTCAGAGGGGAAATAGCAAAAAGCGAAGCCCAAATCCACAACGCCGCGCGGCGCCAGTCGGAGCTAGCTCCTCTTCCTTGCTCCCTCCCCCCCACCTGGAGAGGTTCCGGTTTCCGGGGGCGATTGATCGGTCGCGTCGCCCGTCCTTCCAATGGGCGTATCGGAAGCTTGGCAATCGCTCCTCTGAAGTCGTCCTCCCTCCTTCCCTCTTTCCCTCTCTCCGGCGTGCGGGGCGCGTGTGCGGGTTCCTTGCGAGTGATTGCGCGAGGCGGGAGCTGCTGTCGGGTATGGCGGTGGGTCGGAGCGGATCTCCGATGCGGAAGTGATCTCTGGTCGTCGATTCGGTCCCCCGGGGCGTCGATTCCGCTGTTGACCGTCGGTTCCGGTGATTCCAGGCCCTGGTGAGGGGTGAGGAGGGAGATGAACGGTGGCGATGAGGTCGCGGCGGGCCCAGCGCAGCCCCTCGAGTGGAAATTCTCGCAGGTCTTCGGCGAGCGCTCCGCCGGCGAAGAAATCCAAGAAGGTAATTGGACACGAAAGGGAAGGAAATATCGGGGGCTGAATGTGTGGGCGTGTGCCTGTGTGGATGGGGGCGGCGCGGGCGTAGGGTTTGCCTGCTTGGATCCGATCTGCGCGGGGTGTCTTGCAGTGCGGCTGCTGCTCGTTTCGAGCGATTTCGATCTGTTTTTGTCGAGTTTCGAGGACTGTCGAATTTGATTCGCGCGGTTTATATGGGCGGTAGTGAGTTTCTGAGGTGTGATCGATTCGGGACTGCGCATGCCCTGCTTCAATGGAATCTGATTTAGTTTAGTTTTCTAGTTTGATTCAGAGGGGAATGTTAGATAAAACTGGGGAAGTCAGTGAGTTGCATGCATTTCTTTTGCAGTCAGATTGGTTCTTCTCAGCTCTAAATATCCTGCCTTTTTAAATAGTTCCTGTGTCTTCTAATCCGGCACTATGTACTCAGATTGGTCGAGTTGGCTTCCTCAGTGCGTTAGAAGTTGTACAGTTCTTAACTTTGTATTGGTGTATCTCTAATTGGTTTTGATGCGGTGTGGCTGGATACTAGTATGTGGCGTGGTCAAACGGGGGGAATGAGAGTGGAGTACCTGAGGAGCGAGGCATAGCTATTTGTTCAGGGATTTAAGATTTCCTCTATCTATTATTACTTTTTGTGATGACAATTGTGCATACTATATAAGTTCCCTAAGCTTCATCAGTTTTTGGGGTATCTCCCTAAGCATTGAAAGAAATGAAACTATCGAGCAGAAAATATGTACTTTGGTTAGCATCAAGAGAAGAATGATTCATGACTGCATTGATGAAGGATTACTGTATCGTCTCATGCTCACCATTACACATTTAACTTGTCGATGTATGCGATGATCATCATGGACTTTGTAATATGTCTGCAGTTGATATCATATCAGCGATTGAGTTTGATAAAACCGGTGATCATCTTGCCACTGGTGACCGGGGTGGTCGGGTGGTTCTTTTTGAAAGGACCGATTCAAAAGATGTGAGTATATCCATCCTAGTGGGTTTTGTCACTTAATTTTATCTCTGTCCTGTACCGCATTTTACTTAATGTAATCAATTTTAGGTCGGTGGATCCAGAAGGGATCTGGAAAGAATCGACCATACTGTTAGTAGACATCCGGAGTTTCGCTACAAGACAGAGTTTCAGAGCCATGAGCCTGAGGTAGCAGTCTTTAGTACATTCTGCTGTCTCATATTCAGTTTTGTCTGCCTTTTGGAATTCCTGATCTGTTTGTGGCTTGGTTTATTCTGTCAGTTTGACTATCTGAAGAGCTTGGAGATAGAGGAGAAAATCAATAAAATCAGATGGTGCCAAATAGCCAATAGTGCTCTCTTTCTCCTATCTACCAATGATAAAACTATTAAGTTCTGGAAGGTAGGATTATGGCTTGTTTCTGTTGCTTCCTTCTTTAATGTTAGGATAACTTTCAGTAGATGAGTATACAACAACTCGCGGGGCACGATGTTTAAAGTTTTTTATGAAGTGAATTTTTTTTATTTGTGGGTTTTGTTACTTGCTAATGGTCTGTATGCTGACTTGTCTATTCTCATTCTAAGTTCATAGAATTTCAGAGAGTCAACGAGCTCTCTCTCTCTCTCTCTCTCTCTTGCATGCGTGCACACACTGGCACTAGGGAAGATGTCTCATCTAATGATCCTGCAAGAAAAATTATTTGTAAATTGTAATCATGATGCTCTTTTGGAAGTTGTATATTATGCTTCCGACTAGGATAGCTTCTCATGTATAGTGTAAAGGATCTTCTCATTTATTTCACAGAGTTATAACTACTAACATTCTCGGTAAGTGTTTTGTAATGGTAAGGAGTTCCTTACAGGTAAGCTGTTGAAGACAAACCCCCGTTTTTATTGTAAACAGTGTATACTGGGCATGAGTTAGAAGATACGATCTTGTCCAAATTGTTCAAATTGTTATATTATTGGCTGTAATGGTTTTGAGCTTTCTTCATCTTAGTTTTTCCCGTCTGAAGTTGTTTTTCTGCCGGCTTCTTTTGGAGTTAACTTCTTGTAATTTCTATTGAGAATTGACTAGGTTCAGGAGAAGAAGATCAAAAAGATATCTGAAATGAACGTGGACCCTTCTAAAGCTGTAAGCAATGGTACTATTGCGAGCTCCAGCAGTTCAAACAGCCACAGAACGTGTCTGGAAAATGGTGGATCACCAGAGAGATACAATTCGCTTAGCAAAGATTTCTCATTTCCTCCAGGAGGCATCCCTTCACTACGCTTACCTGTGGTAGTTGTGCTCAACCCGCTCTATTCATATTTCTGTAATTTCTGGAAATTTTCTCCTTATTTTTCACTTTCTTGTTTTTGGTGATCATGTATGTTGTTTGCTTTTGGTTGTCTCTTTGTGGTCATGTTGTTTGGAATGTTTGAACCACCTGTGGTTTGACCCCTTTGGAACTCTTTTTACAGGTGACTAGCCATGAGACTAGTCTGGTTGCCAGATGTCGAAGGGTGTATGCTCATGCTCATGATTATCATATTAATTCCATTTCAAATAACAGGTATGTTGTTTTAAGGTGATACGTTGACTTGTGTCCTCATGTATATTAACTCCCCATGCTTTTGCATGACTCAAGCTTCGTGCCCTTGGCACTCAGCTTTATTAGGGCATGAAAATAAGAGATGAAAAATTATCCCCTAGTGCTTCCAATTAGAGTTCTTTTCTTGACTGATGTTGACATGGTGGAAGTGTAATATTGATCTCATTTTTATAGCAAACCTTTTAAAATTTTTAGACTGGTGAAATGCTTTTTTGCTAGAATATAAATGATGACAGACCATTCTCCTTCACTTAAGGTGTGGACAGCCAATTGTTTTATGACTTTAGATCAAAGTGAATCTTTCTGTAGGCATCTCTTTGTTATTGCACTGAAGCACAATATTCTGTTTGCCGATATCTTTTTTTAATGGTATGCAGATTATCTATTTTTGGTTTTTAGCTGGTTTTATTGATACTCCTCATTCTTCATCTTGTTCAGTGATGGTGAGACATTCATATCTGCTGATGATCTTCGTATAAACTTATGGAACTTAGAAATTAGCAATCAAAGCTTCAACATCGTTGATGTAAAGCCAGCAAATATGGAGGACTTGACTGGTAAGCTTTATTTAGTTTCCCACCAGATCCTTTTTTTCTTAGTTGCCTGCGAGAATTGAGATACTAGCAATTAGCAAAGGTTTTTGAATGATAAAGCTAATTGTGGTGTTGTTATTGTACACATTGCTATAATGAGTGTTGTAGAAGTTGGTTCCATCTAACTTTTAGTAAAATGCGTATAATCTTTTTGGCATAGAATTGTCTATTGATTCTGAATGGATAGGTTGAGCTGTGAAATATTTCGGGCTTGGCCCCGAGATACTGCTTGATGATCAGTTTTTCCTTGCCCTTTGCTTGCTTTCACTGAATTTTTGGATCTATACATGAACTTCACAGAGGTGATAACATCAGCTGAATTCCACCCTACACATTGTAATCTGTTGGCATATAGCAGTTCAAAGGGCTGCATCCGCCTCATTGATTTGCGACAATCAGCTCTGTTGGATTCTCATGCCAAAATGTGAGTAATGCCATTAGTTTGCTTTGATCTATGTACTGTTACATGCATAGAACTTCTGTTATCGAGAATTGCAAACCATAACATTCGAACTACTTAAGATGAGCTGTTAAGAGTATCATTTCTTTTGGTTATCCAGTTTTTTGATTTGTTTCTTGTGGAATCCTTCCTTAGTGAGGATAATTTGAAGAATTTCATGGTCAGTCATTGTGGACTTAATGGATTTTTGTGCCTACAGATTTGAGGAGCCGGAACATGCTGGATCTAAATCATTTTTCACGGAGATTATTGCTTCAATTTCAGATATTAAGTTTGGAAGGGACGGGAGATATATACTTAGTCGTGACTATATGACTCTAAAGGTTGGATGGCTGTTTTTTTTGCTTCTGTTCTTGTTTGGCACGAACTTTTCTTTGATACGGCAGCTAGAGATCAACACTCTTAGTGTGATTAAAGTATCCCTTCATGCTTGTGTGGTTAACTCCCCTGGTAATCTATATTAAGCACATAATAAGCACGCACATGCTGAAGCTAAATGTTGATCAAAATATGGAGTTCCAGAGTGCTTCTTTTTCTAGTAGAAAACAAAGGATCCTGAGATGACCTGTTCTAAAGGTCAGCTGAATGCAGCAGTTGAAGTTTTCTGAATAGGTTTAAAGCTGTGTTCCCTCTTAAGTGATGTGGAAAGTGAATAGGTTTACCTACATGACTATTTAACAAGCCTAACACCATAACATTGTTGTCTGCTTGCTGCTGGGCAATTGATCATTTTGCAACTTGTATTTAGTTTTAAACTGATCTTCTCGTGCTTCTGAATAAGTTGCTTTTTTACCCCCAGTTATGGGATATCAACATGGATTCAGGTCCGGTTGCAACCTTCCAGGTCCATGAATATTTGAGACCCAAGGTGACATTTTCTCTTTAAGAGAAACTAGTCAGGAAGTGATCAGTGCATTATGCTGTTTAGTTTCTAACTTACTATTTTGTTTTTTCAGCTGTGTGATTTGTACGAAAATGATTCAATATTTGATAAATTTGAGTGTTGTCTAAGTGGTGATGGGTTACGAGTAGCAACAGGTTCATACAGGTTTGTGGAACTCTGCTCATCTCTTTCCATATGAACTGCATACATGATTTTTGGTTTTCAGATGGATATTTCTTCATGTCCAGTAATCTCTTCCGTGTCTTTGGTTGTGCCACGGGGAGTACTGAGGCAACAACTTTGGAAGCCAGCAAAAATCCAATGAGGTAAATTAAAATTCATTTAATGAATAAGAAGAATATGGACGGTTTCTCTTCTGGTGGCACATGGAGATAGATGTCAATTTAATGGCGCTGTATTTTTTGACCAGAAAACCAGTTCAGACTCCTTCAAGGTCATCCAGGTCCCTCAGCACTATTACACGAGTAGTCCGACGAGGTCTGTCCTTTTTGCTTACTTTGTTCCTTTACTTTCAGCAAACCATTCAGTCTCTTCTAGTAGTAGCCGCTGTCGTTTGTTGTTGTTGTTGTTGCTGCTGTTGTTGTTTCTTCATAACAATAAGGTTAACATTGTTTTGGGAGTTCAAAACCAGGAGCAGAATCACCCTCAGTCGATGCAAACGGAAATTCCATCGATTCCACCACAAAGTTGTTGCACCTTGCATGGCACCCATCTGAAAACTCAATTGCCTGTGCTGCTGCAAATAGCTTGTACATGTATTACGCATAATGATGGGACAGTGACAAATACTCTTGATGGAATTGGCTCGGGTTTGCTCTCGGAGAAGAAGGCTGCATTGCTGATGCGGTATTCTGGGGATCGAATAGCATCTCGCCTCCCAAGTGCCTGTTAGATTTGTAGCATGTGGTTTCGAAAAAGTTAAAGCTGTATCACAGGGTCTTTGCCCCGGAAATCAGTGAGGAAGCAACTCATTTTTGGTCCTGCTGTGGCAGTTTGCTTCGCTTGTTTCTCCATCCACTGCTCTTTAACCCTCTCTGGAATTTCCTCTCTTTTCTTCCCCCAATTATTTGTTCTTTCTTTTTTGGCACCTTTTTCTCAAAGTGAAGGTGCCTTGTTCTGTTCTAAATTTGTTTCTGAGTTGAAGTCGGAAAAGGGAATGTGATTGTAGCTCTCCTACAACAAAAAAAAAAAAAGGGAAAAAGAACTGAAGAATGTTCTATAACTTCCACTAGGTTTAAGATTATAACTGTAGCTTTATTCAAATTCTGGTGGGGAAGGAGCTGTTTGGTACACTCACTGCATCCATTTTTTAATTGATTCTTTTGTCTTGGCTAAAGATTTCATAAAAGGGCGGTTCTTGACTTTTGATGTTGTATTTTGTCTTTGTTTTTTGCAGTCCCACGGTTGGAAGCTTTCTCCTCCATTGATTATTTCTATTTTTGTTGGGCCAAATTTCTAGTCCACCAGAGTTTTAGTCTAGCCGTATTTGCTCAAACCTTAGGGAATAGATATGGTCAGTACGAAGATACATAAGCTGAACAAAAACGTTATCTGATCATCGAGGATTCCGTGCTGAAATACCTCATAATGATTCAGACTTTTATGTCTGAAGGTGTAGGGTTTTCGCTCAACAGACCCTTTGTAAATGGTTTATTCCGCATGTTACATGTTATGAAATAAAGGGAAATGTTCGTGTACTGCGTGTTAACATTCATACATTTAGACTAAATTTTATGTGAAACTGATGATTGACAGAAAAGAGGACAGGGCATATTTTTGTGTTTATTTGTTGGGGGTGTATGTCTCCATGTGGTCTTTAGTATATAGTACCAACACGTGCCAAATCTTGTTCTCTGGCCTCTATTCACCTGCCAAAATTATGTTTCGAAATGCCTGTATTCGGCTCAGGTAAAAACACTGGTAAAATCGAACTCTAAAGTCATATTAGCTCGGCTTAGGATGACATGAAAGAAAGATGTCGAACCGGTTGATACAGAGATGACACGATTGGAGCATGAGTCAGTTCGAACTAGTGATGTTACTCGGACAAATTTTGGATTTTGTTAAGAATACACCCATCAAAGTCTCATGCAACGCCAAGTAAAAATGATGCAAAGTGTCTATACTGTGCGAGGTAATTATCATGGTACAAAACGTTAAACAAGAATGATCCGTGAACTGGAACGCTGCCGTTTTGTTCGGCGAAGTCAACAGTCAAAACCCCTAACCCCTCCGTCGTCGTCGGTCTAAGCTCCGTTTTCTTGTTCTTTTCAGGTAGGAAGGAGAAAGAAGAGCACGCGGTCACCAAACTGATCCGAGGTAACGTCGTCGATCTCACCTTGTTCGCTTCTTCCCATCCTCGCGCATTCCCGCGATTCCGTGTCCGATGATGATCTAGCGAAAAGCGGTCGTCTTCCCGTATGTGAATTGTCGAAATCCCGACCGATTAATAGTCTCCTCCGAGCTGCGGAGGTTGCTGCTCTCCGTTTCGCCGGTCGCCGCGTGATGGCGGAGTGCGGCTTCTTTTTGCGCTTTATTCTGATGGGTTTTTAGTCACGCGAAGGCGAGCTCCGGTGCTGTGGCGATTCTCGCGATTTGCCGACCTCGTTTTGAATGTCACTGCGTTGTTGAATAATCGGGTGTGGATTCTTGTTGCGATTTTGATCGAAATGTATTGAAGTAAACTTGTGCAGCTCAATGTGCATGAATTTTGGGAAGAAAGGGCTATCTAAACGGTCGTGTATGCTGGTAAAATGTAGGAAGAAGCGATGGCGTCGAAGTTGCTTCAATTGCAGAAGAAGGCAGCTGAGGCGACTCAGTATGCGGCGAAGCATGGGAATGCCTACTACAAGCAGTTGATGGAGCAGAACAAGCAATACGTTCAGGAGCCGCCCACTGTGGAGAAGTGCCAACTGTTGTCCAACCAGTTGCTTTACACTCGTCTTGCCAGGTCCTTACCAGAGCTTTAAACAAGTTGCTACATGTGCACTTTTGCGGTTGTTATTGGGATTTACGCGATCGAATCGGGCTTCGCTCTGCAAACCTTGGTTTATGCCCCTGCCCCCTTTCATGTCCCTTTAGTTTGACATCTAAAATGATTGATTGTGATTTCCATCTAGGGTGTTTCTAAGGATTCTTGGGGACAGGATCCCTAATCCCTTGATGGTCGTCGTATGAAAGAAAGAGTAAATCACCATTTGATTGTAAAAATTTTAGGTTTTTTTTTGTGCGTGATGGCATTTTGTATTGAAGTTATGGAAGAACTCAAGGAGTTTTGACTAGTTATGGCTGGGGGATCCATCCCCCTGGGGACCATAGAACTGCCCTTTTATCTGATCTTTTGAGAGCCAGAGACATTGATATTGAAATGCAAAGTTTACTGTTTGTGTCATTTAAATAGTCCGTTCTGCCACAACCTTCATCTAAGAATAGTCCACACCTGTCACAGACATGCACAGAGTACTTCAGCCTTCATCTAATATTCATGATGGGCTTGTGAAGGCTCTGATGGTGTGCATGGTAGAGGATGAATTTCGAATTGTTGAGATCTGAGGCATAACCTCCGACAGCTTATCAAGGTTTTAACAAGCGCTTTTTTGTTAAAAATTTTCAATTGCGACATGGTAGAACTCCACGTGCAGAGTCATAGTGGTAAATTCATTCGAACAGCTAAGTCACTGAACATGTGGATCTGTAGTGCAAATTTGCAGAAATGTATTCTGCTTATAGTGCTTGTCGGTGATGCTATTTGTCATGTTGAAATTCATTTCTCTGTACATTGTCTGCAGCATCCCTGGTAGACGTGAGGCATTTTGGAAGGAAGTGGATTACCTCAAGCAACTATGGAAGAACAAGGAGGAGCTGAACATTGAGAATGCTGGCATAGCTGCTTTGTTTGGTCTTGAGTGTTTTGCCTGGTTCTGCGCTGGTGAGATTATTGGAAGGGGGTTTACTATCACAGGATATTATGTCTGAGAGATATTGCTTTGATAATAAAGGATCTACTACTTTCAGTTTAGATTTCCATAAGTGGGTGAGTTAGGTCACCGATAGGGTTTCCAGTGCGAGATTTTTCTTTTATATACTTTGAGCTTCGGTATAGACGAATCTTTGCTGAGGCACTAACCCATAACTTTAGTCTTATGTACTTCCCATCTCAAATTGAGTTGATTCATTTCTTTTCTTTTCTGCGTGCTGCATTGACGCTAAAGACATTATGAGTTCAGTGCCTAAATACCTGGCTATATTTTTACTGGACACCACGTTAACGAAGGCCATATTTCTCATGGCTCTTTATTCTGGCGAGATCACATAGAGTGGTCACCAGATGCAGATAATTCGAACCATTGCCCATCTGATTGTCATTAGTTACCTATTCTCTATTTCCTTTCTTTCCTTGAGGTCTCACTAGCTGACCTGTGGAAATAGAAAACCAGCTCAAATAGACCGATTTCGTGCCAACCCACTTCAACTCAACTCTGTAAATCTGCACGTTTTGGAGGTATCTCTCTCTGATTTTTGTTGTCTGAGTGAAGGTTGCCCTTTTCATTAGTTGTTGCTTTGAACTCCTTTGACTTGTTGAATATGGCCTAGGCACCTGATGTTTAGTTTATAGTATTTTTACCAATGCGGTGGCAATGACATCTTGAGGACAACATAAAAGGTGAAAGGAAAGTGATTCTTCAGCTGCTGTGTCACCATCAAAAGCGACAGAAAGCATTAGAATTGTTGTGATTCATACTCATGGAACTTTAGCGAAGTTCGGCCGGTGCTTTCTTGGAATATATAATGGAAACTCTCTGTCGTGGTTGTCAACACGTCATTTTTACACTATCCGGCAGATGGCTTGTGGCTCTGGTATTGTGACTAGCGAATTGTTGTGGTTTCTTTTATAGATTATTCCCATGTACTAAAGGCCAAGTTCACTTCGCCAGTCCAATCACCGTTCGAAAGACCCATCCATGTTAGAGACTAGAAGAGTTCATTGCAATTTCGTCCCTCGGCCTTGATCTGAAGAAGTGAATGCCGAGTCAGAATGAAACTCGGCATCTAATCTTCGGAAAGCATGGAATCCTAATCTTTTTATGAGCTCGACCAAACCCGAAGGGAGTTCCTGCTATTAGAAAAGCCCCAGTCCCACACTAGGTTCTCCAGCACAATGAAAACGAATGCATCCATGGGAAGATTAATTCTAGACTAGAACAAGGAGTATTCTCTATCTACAGAACCTGGAGAAGTGAATCTCCGAGTACAATCTTGTGCCAAAGCAAATTCAGAAGCTAGACAGAATTTGGCACGATTTGTTCCAGTTTGGTTTTACTTTTTTCTCGTGCCCTCTCTTAATATAATTGGTGCTGGGATTTGTTTACTTTTTATGTACTGTTTGAATCTCGAATCGATGAAATGATTTAGCCTAAAATTGTGCACAAAATGTTTTTTTTTTTTTCTAGATCAACAAATTCAATATTATAATTTGTCAAAGTTATCGGATAATTCATACAAACCATTTAACATCTTAATATCCTAAATAATATTAGAAAATAAAGAATTTTCAGCAAGTCATGAAATGTGTCTGTATATGTTGTGTAAGCCTCCTCCAAGCAAGCAATCAAGGTGGAGGGCTCATCAGCTTACCCCGCCGCCGCCACCCCCACTCCCAAGGTGAAGATAATGAGGGTTACGTTAATCTTGTCCAATTCGATCTTCCTATCAACAAATATCACATTATTTTCTTTTCTTATTATATATTTTTGAGTATGTTTTTCCTTGCTTGCCTCCAAAAAAGTGAAAGAGTAATCAAATGGAAGCAAGTTTATGCTAGTTGTAAGAGTGGGCATGCATTCAATAAGGAAAAAAAGTCAATATTATTGCATTTTTCAAATTTAATCATAAATTTTTCAATTTTAACCAAGTCATATTTTTTTTTTTTTTATATTTTACAAAATTCAATTGAGTTTATTTAAGACTAATTTTGCCCGAAAGCTTCTCTTAACCCTTGACTAGATTTGGGCGAGGCCATCGTGGCCACGAGCAGGCTGCCTTGCCCACTGCTTGAGCTTTGAGCTCATGGCAGCGATAGTGAGAGCTCAAGGCTTGCAGACTGGACATGAGATATGGATTGAGCTTCAAGCTATGGCTGGCCACTTGATTGCCAAATCTCAAGCTCCTAGCCATGGTCGTGTGAGCTTAAGCCGATGTAGGTGAGGGCTGCAAGACCCTTGCCTATGGCAGGCAAAGGGTGTCGTGGTTTTCACCAGGTGGTCGATGTGGGTGGGTCTCCGGCCATTAGTAAATAAAAATAAAGAAGGAAAAGAGAAAAAAATAAAAAAAAAAAATATAAAAAAAATATTATTAAAAATTGTTCACATTAATGTTTAGACTTAATTGGCAAAATATAAAAAGTTTTATGACTCAAATGGTATATGTGTAGTAGGTTTTGGACTTTTTGGATAATTTTTCTGATTGAATTCAATAATGCGCAATGAATCTGAAAAGATTTGGAGGAGTTGTATTCTGTTGATGGGTTTCATATTTGACCGACTAAATAGATAAAGTCCGATTTTTGGGGAAAATAATCAGTTAGTTGACTGGCGTTTAAACATGATAAAGAGGTATCGTATGGTTCCGAGTGCATTCTGATCTTTCGTAAACATGCGATGTAAGATCATAAAGACGAAACATGGCATTCAAAGTGGAGATCCTACATTATTTACGCAGGTAAATTCTCGAGAAGCAAGGGTATTGAGAATGAGTTGGTCCAAAAATTATTGGTAATATATCTTCTTTTCTCTTCTCTTCCGAGTCTTGTATTTAACTAGGGTTTTGGCTACTGTTCTTAGGCAACATAACAGCGTGGATATTGTCAGTGGCCAAGCGAAAGAACATGTTCTAAGAGGGTGTTGATGTTGCTGCTTAAAAATGAAGATATCGTTGCTTCTTCCTGCTGTACTCTCTCTCTCTCTCTCTCTCTCTCTCTCTCTGGGGCTTCATGTTCTTTCGGTCAACAGAGCTTAGTTGAACAAATCCGGTGGTCGAGAATCTTGATTGAACAGTGAGGAGAAGTTCTCTAAGAAACCATTGCTAAACGACGAATTTGATGATTCATTTTGTAATTTCGGCCTTAAAATATCGTTCGAGCACAGTCCTCAACAACCCCGAATTCCATCCTTTAGCATGGATGTACCATCTTACAGAAGTCACCTTTTCGTCTAGCGCTGCGCATCCAATTGGACTATTCATAATTTCATATGTCGCATCAAGTTGATCAAGACTAAAAAAAATCAAGCCCATGACGTCGGCCACGACAGATAATTTTGCTCTCATCTGCCAATCAGAGGAGCGTCTTCAAAGTCGATTGGCCGGACACAGGCGCCGGGTTACAGTTTTTAGGGAGGGGTCTCAATCGGTCTCAATCAACGTCATTAAAGAAATCCCAGAACTTCTGCGAAGTATGTTGGTCCAGTCTTTGACCATTCCATGTGGTGAAGAAGTCTCGCGAATGGAGAGAGGGAGGGGGGGCCACAGGGGAGACTTTCTCTCTCTACTTGAAGACGGATCCAGACAGTCTTAACTAGGACTAGAGGCAGAGAACAGTGGTTTGGACTGGTTTCGTTTTAATACATGCAAGGGATGATGGGGACGATGGGGACGGTCATGACAATGACCAGATGTACAGAACACCGCACCACTCATCGAGACCATCGAGACCATAATCACGTATCATATGGACCTTTGCTATAAAGATCGTTCATCATGGACGAATCGCATTTCAAGAATTCCAGACCCGTAACCTCTTCCTCCTCGTCTCTGACTATTGTGGCATCTCACCTCCTAGATCAAAACAGCATCTTGGGTTCTGTCCGTTCGTTCTTGAGTGGAATTTGAAGGTGATAAAGAGTCCAGATCGGTCGAACGTTCTTCTTCATCTACCTGTCAACCAGAATCAGTTTTTTTGAAGTATTTTGGGACCACACCGGTTCTCTGTCTGCAGCTTGGAGCTCTTCAATTATTCGTGGTTGTGTTGAAATGGTGTATTCCATTTCCACAACTTGGACCGAGAAACATCCGAACCTCCTTCTGTCTTTATCACTTTGATCGTCTCTCTCTCTCTCTCTCTCTCTCTCTCTCTTCTCTGCCTAAGGACTCCTCAAATTCACGTGTTGCTGACCGAATTTGATCTGCTCGTCCTACCCAGTTCTCCAAATTCCCTTCTTTTCTGGTCTCCAGACTTGGCTTATCGTCAGGATCTTCACTCCTACCACTTCAAAGCTCAATAACTTATCACTCCCTTGTGATCTCAAAACCGAATTCGTCACTGCCATTCATCGCAAAGTTCCAGACTTTCGTGGCGCTGTCAGTATCGCGACGAGAGAGATGCAAGAGACGGCAGCGTTTCAGAGCACGAAGCTGCCGTTCCCAGAGCAAGAGAGGCTGATATGCCCACGTTGCGATTCGACCAACACCAAGTTCTGCTACTTCAACAACTACAACCTCTCCCAACCCCGCCATTTCTGCAAGAACTGCAAGCGCTACTGGACCAAAGGCGGCTCTCTCCGCAACATCCCCGTCGGCGGCGGCACCCGCAAGAAATCCTCCACCAAGCGGGCCTCCAACCCGAAACGCCAGAACCCGGATCCGGATCCTGACCCGAGACCCAGTAAGCACGGGCTGCAGCTCCAAGAGTCGGCCACAGAAGGGGCCCTGCTGGAGGGTCCGAACTCGAGCGGATTGGGGGCGGGATCCGGTGGATATGGGGTTAGCCTGAACCTGGGCTCGAGCTTGGGTTTGGGTTCTGTCCTGGGGCCTGAACCAGAACTCGACTCGCGACGTGGCGGCGGAGGGCGGGAGGATCATTTTGGTCGTGCAAGATGGTCTTGCTATCTAGAGTACACCAGCTTCAAGACTACTACGGAGGAGAGATGGTGACGTGCGATGAACGGTAAGCTGAAAAGGAGTTAAAGCGAAAGTGCCAATATCGCCTTGGGGAACCGCAAAGATTGTGACCGACGACGACAGCATCATTATCAGCAGGCTGCACTCACATTCGAAGGCCGAAAGACCGGCGAGCAACTGAGGGACGACAGATGATTCCTAGTGTGATTTTCTGATTTTATGTAGGTCCTTTCTTTTCTTGCTTAGGGTGTGATTTTATGTAAGATTGTGAGATGATTATCACACGCTCTCGCGAGTACTCGCTTTGTTCAAACATCATGTGAGGGAGAGCTGATTCTGAAACTTATAACGAAAAAACCCGCGATGTAATAAGAACAGAATGAGTAGAATTTGTAATCCATGTCTGTCTTTATGATACAGAGTCTACAAAGTCCATCTATGTCTTAACCTAAATGATCATGCAGCGAGTACTGTCGTGAGCAAACTTTCTCCGTTGCTGAGACGAGGGGTCGGTTCTCGGGTCAGGCAGGAAGCACGCGCGCACGGTTTTGCTTTCTGTAGGCATGTGAACATGTCTAAAGGCTAGGACGAGTTGTCGCTTTTGGGACAAAGAAAAGACTTGTTCGACTTGAGGGACTGAAAGCCGCTACTCTTCCAATGCAATCTTGCCTCCTCACTTGCTTCCGAGGACAAGACAGATCTCTTATAGCTCCCTTGCTTTTTAGGCTTTTTCCATCTGATTCCTATTTTTTTCTTTTGAAATTTCTACCGTCCAGCAAGTTTTTTTTCACGAGATTTCTCTGTCATTTGCTGCGAATCTTCGAATAAAATAGAAAGAGACGGGTCCGTCAGCAAACCCGACATAAAAACCCGACTTTATGTCGTAACTTTTCAATGTTAAAGTTACGGACATAAAGATGACCAAATTTACAAGTGATTAAAGTCACGATGAGTAAGGAAAACTACTGATATATAGGTTACAAAGCTTTACAAAATGTAAAGAAAATTAAGTACATTACCAATCTTGTGGAATAGTACGAACCATAGGACTTGGAGAATTCACGGCCTTCATAGGTAGAAAAAAGACAGACTTGCAATCCATTTGGTGATTACCAACGGGAGGAAAATAATTTTTCTATTCAATTTTAAACGGATGTCTATATTTTTGTGGAATATTACGAGTCATGAGAATCATAGAATTATGATGGTAAAAGAGAAATTATGATCAGGAAAAAAAAATTCCATAAGCATGTGACCGTTAAATCACTATTGCAAATGTCAAAGGAAAGTTAGAATAGATTAGGCGGGTTTTGGTCCCCCTTTTTTATTATCGATGGACTCTAGATGGGCAATTTTTTAAATTTTGTCAATCCCTTTGCATCTAGTGTGGGGTCGATTGGAGTTGCCTCTTGTTCAAAGATACGGTTTCGGTGTCTCTCATATGCATCGACTTGGAAATTTGAATAATGGGCATGCCATTTCAGTTAACTGTCAAATCAATGCTCTGCGAGAGCTAGAAAATAGTTTGGCCCGAATCATTTTTTCTTCACCTAGAGTTAGGGGGACGTTCCATCGGTTGGTTGGTCGTGCATCGGATTGGTCCTGCATCGTTTGGTCTTTGATTGATGTGTCGGCTACCCCCCCACGGCCCCTCTCTCAATAGTTGTGAATTGGACCGCTTCAGGAATCTCATCGGCAGCGGCTGACCTAACAAGTTTGTGGGACTGTATATCTAGCGCGATGGAGCGATAGATTTGGAGCGTGAACGATTGAATATTAAATCATATCTTCATCTAATAATTTAAGTTTTTAGAACAATTAATATTAGTACTACAAAATCTTACATGATATTAGAATCGAAACTCCTGAGTTCAAATCTTTTCAAGTCCCATTTGCCTCCCTAATCAAATATGTCCATGTTTAGTATTAGGTAAAAAAACTACAAAATTTTATACGGTATCATAATTGGAATTCTTGAGTTCAAATTTTTTCACACATCATTTATCTCCCTAATTTAATATGTTCACGCTTACTATTAGGAAAAAAAAGACAGATTAAGCATGAGAGGGAATGTTAGAGTAATTAATTATTAAATCATGCATTCATCTAACAGTTTAAATTTTTAGAGCAGTTGATATTGATTCCATAAAATCTAGAGCTAAAAGATGAATGGCTGAGCCGCACGGAGGAGGATCGTGATTGGCGATGCCGAAGATTTGCTTCATTAGAGCGCGAGGATGCTACTCTCGTTGGAAGATCGAGTCAAAGTCAGCACGCTCTGATAATAGAGCAACGAGGGCGACGCTTGTTTCCGTAGAATCTACCGAGGTTTGGTGCCGCAAATGTTGTTGGACTCTGGTCTCGATTTGATTCATGACCATTCATTGTATAGCGGGTCACATGTCCATCGATATCAGCCTTACGTCCGTCTGAAAATGAGAATCACGCGTCTATTGCGTCATAAATCAGAGCCCCACTGCTCTTCCACAGAGGGATTGTTGACTTTAGACTCTGCTGCAACATAAACCTATTTTGGCTTCTTGAAGGAATTTACTCGGAAATTGGGAAGGAAACGACCATACCAGACAGCTCCCTCCAATAAATGAGGCCCTACTAGGACTAGTAGATCAGGCCCACTTGTGTTCACACGATCATGTGTGGACGCATCTTTCCTCGGTAGAAATGAGAGTACGCAATTTCATCCGAATCTTTCGCTTCGGGAGACGGACAAACTAGTACTAGACCAGGTGTCGTACGCAATTTCATCCGAATCTTTCGCTTCCGGAGATGGACAAACTAGTACTAGACCAGGTGTCGTACGTCACTAATTTGCCCGTGTCGGCAGATCATAGTGGTTAGTATGAAATATTTCACTTTATTCGAGCCAATCTAGAATCGTGGTAATGCGATCCAGGTCGAGTAGGAGCAAAACCGCGTTCTTTAATTGACCGTGACTGTCTGCCCTAGGGTTTGCTAGAGTAGTAGCCCTTCCTCGTTTTCTATGGTTTCACACATCAGGGCAAAGAAAATTGGCAGCCTGCTGGTCACCGTTGCGTTTGACGAGTACGTTTTTCAAGTCCCTATCAAAGTTCCAATAATCAATGTCGGAACCATCCATGCATTCAAGATTTGAAACGTCTGGGTGACTTGGTGTTGAACATTTCCAGCATTCTCCTCTCTAAGTGTGGATGCTACATGGCCAAACGGAGCCACACCCCTTCATAAGGTACAAACAGACACCGACTGTCAAAGACTTTCTGCAGCTATTTTCACAGTTCTCAACAGCTACCACAAAGTTTTTCTAGCCAATAATATAAATCCAAGGATGCTCGGAATCAACTGTTGGACGACAGAAAATAAATGAAAGAATCACATGGGAACAGCTCGAGCCTTGTACATGCATATGTACGCCATATGCCAGTCGCCTGAAAAAGGAAGGAAAAAAAAAAAAACACCAATGAAAATAATATTTTTTATAATCTGGAAAAGAGGATAGACCACGAGCACCCCGGTTCTCTTTGCAATTGCAAACGCATGGGCGCACAAATTTAAAGACTCTGGATCAGGTCCTTAGTAAGATGGAATAATCCGGATGACCTTACCTCCTCCAGACAGTTTTGTGATGTCCTCTTCCCGCTGAGGCACAGGACTATCATCATCAAACTCAATCCATTTACCTACAACCGACATAAACCCTTGATTCAAAATTACATTGAACAGAATGAGTACCAAGAGTGTAACAGCAGATATCTCCTGGCTGGAAAGTAGAATAGCAGATAACTAACCACTTTCTTGCTTGACCCAAGCCACATAATGTCCTGAATCAGCACTCCGGCCCTTGTGAGTCAATACAGCAACCAAATCATAAATTCCAGTCAACTGTTTCTCCTCAACTGGGGCATCTAAAGGTAAGAATAAGAAGAGAAAGGGTCATCACCAGCTGGAACTAGTACCAGGGAAACACAGAGAGAGAGCACATGTATGCACTTTACAAAGATGATCACATCTTCTCTTAGTATAATGAGGCAATCTCCAATTACAAAAGTTCTTTCTTTTGGCTGAACAAATTATAACCACAGCAGTCTTTAAAGGGGGTAACCACAAAAGAGTAACTGTCTTGTACCATTAAACAGATTTAGAAAAATCTAATATCTAAGCAATCAGCATTAGCATGACTTGATCCCAAAAATACAAACAGCAATTGCATGCACTAAATCACGAGACAAGTATTAAGACTGGCTTAGGTACTAAAAGCTCATATATATATATATATTATTTTTTTTGCCAGCTCATACAGATTTATTGAAGTGTCGTAAAGACTTACCATCCTGGGAAGTAGTTAAAGATGATTCCCTGGCTAAATTTGACGAACCCTGTCCAGTAGTTGATACATCAGACAACCAAAAGTAAACTCCCACTTATATTTATTCATTTCCATGAGTATCACCATTCACTTACATCGGCATCGGACATCTTCACGTCATTGTCTTTTGAAGTAGAGCTCTTCTCTGCTACTTTCAGACCAAGCTTTTTTCCTTCTTCATTCCTAAGAAGCTGGTGCTCAAATAACAAATGAACGATCAGTATAAAATAGACTAGAACACATACAGGGATTATAGCTGAGACCAGTAACAGAAAAAACCTGGCGAGGAGCTTCTAACTTTTTCCGTAAATCATCTGAACAAAAATCATAAACATCCAACTCCAATGGATAATCTACTTTCTGAAAGCAGGTCAACTTTAGTTAGTCAACTTGTGTAAGAGATCTAATACACCCAGCAATAAAGGGAAAGGTTCTGAAACTAATGAATCTCCAATGACACGGAAGAAACTAAGGGAATCCTCCAAAAGCAAGTGTGCAGAACATCGTACCCGCAATATCTTGGCCTTCTGATTTGACTCCCTCTTCCAGAAAAAACGAACAAATTGAATGGTCAAGTATCTGAAAGAATGCATTCTATTAGACTGTAGATATCTCAAAGGGCAAATTACAGCACAATACATAGTTAAAAACCAGAAATCAATTACAATCATTATATAAGAAAATCATGCCGAGCCACCTTGGTAAGCCATCGATACGAGACTCTTTCAAATAAATTGCACTCCGCCCCAGGGATGGGGAAGCCTTCTCCAATTCTGATTTCAACCCCTACATGAATTAAAATGATTGTTAAAAAATGGTCAGTATCTGCTTTCTCACTACTGGAAAAAAGAGCACGGCAACTCATTAACATGTTAAAGATATACAAGTGACAATTCACGAGCCTTTTTTATTAAATCAGCAAGATCAGTCTCTAATTTGGTTAGAACTGTAAACTGTAGCTACTCCATACAAGCACAGGCCATCAACCAAATTCTCCATATCTTTCAAAACATTTAGATGGAGGTATTCAAAAGACAGAAAAAGAAACTGAAGTTCTTCCAAACAATTAAGAATAATTTCCAGCTAAGTTTCTTTCAAACATTGTTCTCACAGAGTAGGCAACTAACTCCCTATACTATTCTTTTTGGCTTGGATGGAGTAACACCTAAGTTAGCATAGCCAACATAACAATATATAAGAAGTCAAAGCATAAATTAAAATACTATGAATTTCTTTTCTAGCTGAGTTACAAACTGATGGGTGCAGTTATTTTTGAATGGAGCCAACTGTGAATACAAGAAAGGTGGAACGAAAGACCCAAGCCCAGGAACAGGCCTAGTAACAGACTGGGTGGTCTCAATGCCATACAATAATTGGAAGTGTCTACTAATAACCAATTAACAACAATTGCAGAAGAATATTCCAGATATACAGTAAACTTACAGTAAATTAAAAAAAAATCATCGAAAGAGTCACATCCAGTGATCTACAAGAACAATTTCATCTCATACTCCAGAAAGGAGGGGGGAGACCACTTACATGTCTTAGCCCTTCATGCAAATGGTTCACCTCATGTGATATATGGCATTTAAGTGAATAAACTGTCTCTGATTCTGAGCTTTCTTCACAACTTTCTTGGCAATGGATCCTAGATATCCAACATTATAAATACATATTTAAGTTCAAAATTTAGGCTTCAAAAAGTGGAACAGAGGAAGAGTCGCCAAGCACTAAAGAATATCCATTTGGAATTGAGTATTAACGTGCAAATGACATAATCCACGCAGGGCACTTCCAGAGTCAAATTCAAAATAAAGGCACAAGCTAAAGCAGAAGGCGCAAAGTCCATAAATAGAATATTGCCCGACAATGGCATACTCAATGAAAATGCTAATAATGGAATACCTCCACAAAAAATGGTAATGCCATAAATTTTATGCACAAAATATGCAATTATGGGAGCCACAAATCTTTAAGCACGAAAAATGCACTTATGGCTTTAAGAAAGTTCATTGCATACCTGCTAACAAGTTCAACTCCAAAAAGTTGCTTCATAGTATCTAGATTCTCACTGCAACCGACAGTGAACTTATCATGAAATTATTAAAAAACACCTAAATCAGTATATGCTGGTCGACAAGAAAGAGTCAGTGATAAATCATCTGAGTACACAAGCTGATAAGAAGCATCTTAGAAGTTGTCAAGGATGGATTTAAGAAGGCAACTGCCATATTTTTCCTTTGCACATTCCAAAGCTAATAATGTATGATATTTTTAGATACATTAGAAACATTAATACTGGGTTCTCTGGAGTAACTCCTAGTTTTTACTTTTTTACCCTTTTCTTTGTCCAATTCTTACAGCTCTCATGATGCCTTTTATCTAACGCACAACATTTGAAACCTTTCGAAATATACAAATATTGACAGGAATGATTTCTTCCAATACTTTTCAAACTCAATTACATTTCTTTTTTCAATCTTTTGGAGGGAAAGTAGAATGTAGGAATAATTACTAGTGTGGACAAACAGTAATGTCAATGATTCGATAACTCCACTTATTGACATTAATTTAATAAACTCTTATCATCAGTTAAGTGATCACAAATTTGACTACACTATAAGGGTCTGTTTGTTAACTGGCCAAATAGTAATTGATTTTATTCTTTTGTTCCCCGGAACAAAAAAAGAATAGAAATCCATTTGATAATTCTTTTGGTCCCGGCGAATAGAAATCCGTTTGGCAGTTTTTTTGTTTCTATGAACAAATTTGTTCCCGGAAATAGATTTGAGGCAGAATCAAGAAGTAGAATAAAATTGCTTCTTTATTCTCGAGAAAATTCTAGACTCTTTTCTTTTCTCTTCTTCTTCCTCATTGATAGTCTCCGGCCATGGCCAGCGACTGGCTAGGTGAGTTCCAGCAACCTCGCCGAGCCTCCCCAGGCTAGGGCGAGGTCTGGCGATCTTGCTGAAGCCTCCCAGGCCAAGGCAAGGCTTTGCCTCACCAGATCTGGCAAAGGTTGAGCCTTGCCGGTGGCCACGCGAGGTTGCCTGACCATCAGCCTCATCACTAGCCGCCGCAAGACTTGGCCTCACCCAGCTGGTTGCCAGCCATTGCCGTGGCCAGCGACCGGCTAGAGAAGAAGAACAGGGATGGAAAAAGAAAAAGAACAAAAAATAAAAATAAAATAAAATAAAATAAAAATAATAATCAAAAGAAATTCTAATTTACAAAAGAATTTGGTTAGATTTTACCAAACGCATTTTTTTCCAAGAATAGAAATTTTAGACAGATTACAAACATCTTCAAATAATTAAAAACTCGTCTAAGGAACAAAATAAAAAAGAATCATTTCTAAACGAAAATCATTCTTAGGAACAAAATGGTTACCGAATGCACCATAACTGTCCAAAACTTTCCTTATATCATCATTTCACTCTAAGTAAAGCATATGATCAAACTCCCACAACTCAGAGCCAAAAAGACCTCGCACCTCAAAGCCTACGTTCTAATAAGTGCATTTGTTTTTTGGGAAAAAAAGAGTCAGTGGGTTTATAAAGGAAGATGCCTTCAAAATCACCATCAGAATGGTGTCCTGTAATTTCACTTTTTTATTCAAGAAATGTGCAAATACCCATGGTTGACCAACTCTAGTTGGATGTCCATTAACTAAAGTTAGAAATTTGCAAAAGTACAATTATTTTTGCTTTGTACAATTTAAATCACAATCAATCGAATGTAAAGCCTATGATAAAGAACAACTTCCAAGTTTTTTTTTTTTCAATCTCAATAACAGGTAATAAGGAAAAATTATCACGAAATACTTTCAATGACCACTAAGAACCTATCTTATGGCCATGTAAGATTACAACCCGAAGCAAGCTACCTACTTGGCACCTGGTGATCTAAGGGACTGAGAAAGGGTGTATAATAGTTGAGACCAGCATTCTTCAGCATCCTGTTAGGTAGAATAAAACACATTTCAATAATCTCTAATAGATTTAATAACGAGACACATATCAAATTGTTGTTGCAAGAATACCTGCTGCATGAAGACACCATTATGTAGCTGGCCAAATTGAGGATACTTTTTCCGCAACAACTGCATATGTGACAGAGATGAAGATGATGCCTGTTTACTTATCCTAAGCAATGTGAAGACATACCAGCTATGTAAAGCAGCAACAGAGTTTGCAACATTCATACAAAATTAACTTTGTCTATCAAACAGCAAACTGAGCAAGTACGAAAATTGTGATAATGTAATACAATGATGCTATCTCTATTTAACCCATGTTCTAGCTGTAGTAAAATCAAAACAGAGATCTGAAGAAAACTCTACCAGCATTGGAATCACTAGTTCCAGCTCTTTTTATTTCGTAGAGAATGGCATTTTTATGGGATAAAACTCAACCTTGTCTATAAAACCACAAACTCCAAAAAAAAAAAAAGGAAAAAAGAAAAAAAAAAAAAAAGAATAAGTAAGAACAATTTGCCATTGTGTTATAAAAAAGTCTATCAGAGTAGGTGTATGCTTCTTTCAGTACCCTATAACTAGCTACAACACACAAAACATCATTGAAGCAATTTCTTTCACAAAGAAACAGATCAAGTTACAGCTCACCATACATCGCTGTTTTGTTTTTCTAAAAGTATGGGTACCTATTGCAAAACATGACGGATGACGATACTCAACAGTTGGTCAAAATATAGGGCCAGAGAAGGATGAAGAGAAAATAAACCGCAGTTAAAGGATCAAAGCCCAAACCATCCAAAATTGCATGGGTGCAACTGCTTTGGCAGTTTTATCAAGCTCATTGAACAAATCGCGGGTTGCAACAGTCAACATGTGAGAAGGGTGATCCAAATCATTCCTTCTTTCAGATTGGGGATACCTAGTGATGATTTACACAATGAAGAAAAGAATATCAGTCAGGCTCAGCAGTGAAAACACAGATACAAAAGGAAGAGTAAAATGAAAATTTAGAAGAGTAGATGACAAACTGAAGCAAAGCAGACTTCAACTCTGGAACCGAATGCAGGCATTGAATGGTAGAGTTCATGTAGCAGGTGTTTCCTAAGTTGATCAAACCTGCACTATGACCCTGGAGAAAAAATATTGCACAGTTCAGGGGTAAGACCAAAATTCATGCTTATACCAGAGAGTAGAAAAAGCACGCACCAATATCACTATTTTTACCACGGAAACAGCAACATGCAAATCTGGCTTAGAAAAGGAGCAAGCATAATGATGCAAGTCCGATTCAAACTTTTCATATGAGAATACCAAGAAGCAAAGGATGGTATTCATTGATGGCCAACTACATCTCATAGGAAAAATGGTGGGAAGATTTAACCATCCCACCACACCCCCCCAAAAAAATATATATATATATATATATGTATGTATAATAAAAATAAAAAAGAAAAGAAAAGAAAAGAAAGAACAAACAAAAGAAAACCAAACCAAAAAAACACCACCAAGAAGAAGGAAAGGAAGGAGAGATACACTGTTAAGGAGGACATAATGGTAGACAGAGGGTTACAGAACCATGACACACTTCTAATCCAGAAAATGTAGTAACAGTTCCTCAAGGTCACAATGGATGCATTATAAATTTCCAAGGACATGGGATGTCATCTAAAAAATTTAAGAGTACATGAGTGATTATCATTTTGCTTAATTGCAAGTAGAAGCATGCCAGCAAGCTAAAAAAATTACCACCGCAATAGCTTGCTCTTCCTCTGGAAGATCTTCCATGAAAACAGGACCCTTTTCCGGGGCCTTCACTATCTCATCTGCCGTTCCCATCATCATCAATTTTTGGCCCTACACAAGTTTATTCTGATGAATCAATATCCAGAAAACTCATTACGCAACAGAGGCTTCTGTAAAGTTCCTTGACATGAGCTTGGGTCTTCAAATAAAGAAATTGAATCTAGGATGTGAAGACAAAACATCAAAGGATAGCGAATAAGAGAGGTGTTAGATCGAAAGAACTCCCGAACTGGTACACCTGCTATTTCTCAAAGGATACGTTCATACAAATCTGATGTTAATGCAGCCTTTTATTTTTTTTTTTTTTTTTTTTCATGTTTAAATGATGTTGACAGTTTATTTTTCAACTTCACATCTTAATTTGGCTCATCCGCTCCATCTCTAAACTTGTTACCGCCATATTAATAAACAACTTAACAAGAAGGAAAAAGGATACCTGGTTGAATTAAGCTATTCTACCCAAATTGGTAGACTTGGAAAATAATTTTCTCCATCTCCTAATTAGTAAAACAACATTGAAAAGGTACAACTGCTTACTTCTACTGAAATTATAGTAGGCAAATAGTCTCCAGGATGAAAAAAATATATGCAACAGAAATAGAATGCGCCTTAAAGTAGAGAGTAATATACCTCATATCCCCATATTAGGAAACCTATCGCTTTGACCTAGATGTATGATGATAGATAGTCGTATATTCTAGAACTTTTAATGAGTGAAAAATAGAGTCCTCTTTCACCTTTAGATCCTGTTTTCACCAATTACTTCCATCTAAACAAGCAAAGTAACTGGGCAGCACGCATTATCCACCAATCACAAAGGAAAGACTAAGATTCATTGGACTCTCTCATTTGGAAAACAAACCCAGAAGGAAAACGTAATTAAGCTTATTACCTGCTTGACTCCTAATGTACTCCAGTCAGCTTCATCCTGCATAGCAGAGTATTTTACTTTCAACCATAGGTCGTGCAGGGAAGTATAGGAAAATATACATGAACAAACAGCGGATCTACTAAAAATTGTATGCGAAAAAAACCAAAATACCTTTAACAAACCACCCTTAACCATGATCTTCTGCCTCTCAGGTGGGACTCCTGTCAGATCATATAACTGGCACTTGAAAAGATAAGGTGGCTGGCTAGTGTCAATTTCAACATCTGGGAAGACCTCCTTTTGCCATTTAACGCTCACTAGAGATGACAGAAAAATTCAAGTGTTAGAACAGTGAGATGCATTACATGGATTGAAAAAGAAGAGCAAAGAAGCTAATTAGGTGCCGACAATTATAAGCAGATAGTTGACAAAAAAGAGAACCATTAACAGCTTCTTGGATAAAGACAAATCTGAAACCGTAATCATCTGAAAATAATCCACCCAATCTGATTTGACACAATTAGCTAGTTTTTTCTCTCTTATAGATACTAAATAAAGGTTATTACTTAAACACAAAGTCCAAGCACACACCTGCTTATGATGAACTACTTCACTAATGAGCCATTTCAGTTTCTTTTAGAATCATACCCTAACCATATATTCCTCTTAAATCTTGAACTGAAGGATGGAGAATGTACCTAACTCTTCTAAAAGTCCTAACAAAAACAATCTCTGCATCTTGTCGATTTACCAAAGCCTCTCAACAACTTCACTAGATGATGTTTAAATGAAGTAATCGCGTGGACTGATTATGTAAAAGTACAGCAGGTGACAGCCAGCAAAGACCGTATACAATGATCACTGTTCCGATCGGTATCGAATGGCCACGAACAATCGAGATTGCGCACAACATATATAAACATGACCGTTGGAATTATCGGGAGGAGAACTGATGAAGTGAATCGAACGCGAGCATATACAGAACCTTTCGCCGGTTCAATCAAGCATTCAGCGAAATCGCCAAAGCAGGAGATTCACCGGCCGCTGGCAATTTTAGCAACTACAAATCATTCGGAAGCGCATAGCTTCGGAACTTCCACGCACTCGAAATCGCAGTACAAGGATCCGCCGCAACACATGCCAAATACCAAAAAGCAAAAAAAAAAAAAAAAAAATGAAATGAACCGCGCGAATCCGCCGCTCGGACAAACGCGCGACGAGTTCGTCCGTTACTCCTCCGATCGCCGAGCGGCCGGACTGCCGGAAGTCGTCAGCGAAGGCAATACAATCGAGGTCGCATTAAGCTCCTCGGCGAACGACGCGCTCGCAACCGCGCACGGAAAATCGGGAAAAGGAAGACGAGATTTCCGACGAGAGCGGGAGACGAGAGTTTTAGCTAACCTTTCAGCATGGTTGAAGACGATGAAGAAGCGGAAGAAGGAGAAGGAGGAAAGCTCCGAGCCGCGCTTGATTGATCGGAGAGAAGGCAGGGAGATGGGGAGAGGTGGGAGGGATTGATGGGAGGAAGGGAGGAAGGGAGGAGGGGAGAAGGGACGCGGCTGTCTAAGCTTTGATTTGGGTTTGGCTTGAAGAAAGGGCAAGCTCTTCGGGCTTTTTCCGTCGCCTCTTGTTAAAAGAACCGAGTCCCCAGCCCAGTGCGTGATTTTGGAAGAAAACTTCTTGCTTTCATTTCTCTTTCGATTTGGGACAGATGCATCTCAAAAGTCTTAAAATTAAAAATTGCATTTAATCCTATAATTTTCAAAAAAGTATAATTAAATCATAAAAATTATCAAATCGATACAGTCAAATTCTTCCATCATATCCGTCAAATTCAGCTAACAAAAAATACTAATTTTTTTTTAATTATTCTCACTCTTGTGAGTCAAATTCTTCCATCATATCCGTCAAATTCAGCTAACAAAAAATACTATTTTTTTTTTATTATTCTCGCTCTTGTGTGGCGCTAACGATACTAAAGGATCATCATTAGTAATTTTTGAAAGTTTAAAGTTCAAATTGCACTTTTCTCAACAAACTTTAAGATTTCTAATGCTTTTATATCTAGAGACAGTATTTAGTATTATGAATACATATTTCGGCCCAAAATTGTCTTTAAAAATACAATTTCAGGTTTTTTTTTTCTTTTTAGTACCTATTCACGTAGAAGAATTAGAATTATATAACATTTCTCATCTCGAATGTCCTTTCAATTCGCTCGGTAGAAGAGGGTGGTTTTGAGCCATATTTTGGAGACCGGGTCGATCCTTCATCACGAGAAACAGAAGTCGAGAGTCAAAAGCCTCTTAACACTTTGAAAAGACAAAAGCGCCTTTTGGTTCAACATCGAAGTAGCTGTGGAGATCACGAAATTTCCAGTGGATTCGACTTTAGAAGATAAGAGGAAAGAAAGGTGGTGAAAGGAGCTTATAATCAATCCATCTCATGCAAGCACAATGCATGCCTCTAATCAATGGCCATGTACCGAACAAGGTCACCAATGTGACCTAGAAATATTGCGACAAATATCACGATATTTCCGCTACATAAGTCCGCCGCGCATTTTAATTGTAGTCCCGGTCGCAACTTACATTACCAAAATCCAGGCCGGATGCAACAAGCTTCCAACACCAATCTCCCCCGAGCACAAGGAAAGAGTATACGGTTCCCGTTACAACACAAAACTGCTCTGGCTACGTAATTCTAACCAGTTTGCAGGGGAAAAACGAAAAGGGAACCAATCACCTGACTAATCTCGCCCTATCCGCTACCAGATTTCTTCTCATGTAGCGACTTAATGCCAGGCAGTGGATCGTGTGGCTAGCCTCAAAGAAATAGCTAGTGTTGGATGAGCAAGCACAAGGCCATGCAAATAGGTACTTCCGTCCAGATGATTCGTGACTCGCCCGGCAACTTTCGGTTTAGCTCATTCTCCTAGACGAATGAGATGATGAATCTGATTTCTCGGCCAGATAGTGCTCCAGCATGTCGTCTTCATCATCTGCCATCATAAATTCACAGAGAAATTACAACCATGACCATCCATAGCAATAAAACGCTAGCCCAAGGGGGGGAAAAAACAAATACAGATTACCTTCAAAATCGTCATCGTCAAAGTCAATGTCTTCCTCATCCTCCTCATCAGATTCCTCAGCAACTGCGGCTGTACCTTTCTGTTAAAAGTGGAGATTAACTATGCTTTTAGGGCTTTCTTTCAAATGGAAATGGTATTCATGAAAGATGTCTACATCATACTTAAGTGCATTATCACTTTCTTAACATACAAATCCTAGCAAACTAAATATTACAGGCTAATCCATTCGAGTTTTAACTTTTCAAATATTAGAACTGGCCTGCAGCGAGATTCGAGAGTGACTGATGCCGTTCACAGTTTCTCTTACTGTGACCCCACTGGCCCACTGTGGACTGCCCACTGTCCAGTCCACTACCTGTTTTTTCTCAGAGAACAGGACGCTTCAATTTTACACTTTCTTTCCTTCCTCTTTGACACAAATATTTCTGACAAGGAAAAACTGAGTATTTGAAGAAACATCGCTCCATCCACAAAATTTACTACCTCCTAGGCTATTTTTGTTGGGCTACATGAACCAAGTTCAGGTATCATTTTTGGGCAGCCTATGCAGTTTTCACACTAATGGCGGAACATTTTACAGTTTCATTAATAAAAGATGAAAATCAGGCATAAAATAGTGCTATATATGAGAACCGTGAAGAAGTCCACTTACCGCTCTTCCACTTTCAAACCACTGTCTTCCAGTGAGCCTTTTTTCCTTGGTTGCACTAAGCACAGACTCCGGCATTAGCCTGAAATACATGTTGCATTATATGTTGAGAAAACTAGGACAAGGGGCTGAACTGAAACGCACAAGCCCATAAGTGCAAGAAATGACCCAGAAACTACTTCATTTCTATGTGAATTTGTTGCTTTCATGCCACCATCGTAACAATTTACAGAGGTGTTGAGAACCTAATCTTGGATAACTAGTAAGAGAGTCATTCCCAGGATGGAATGGATCTCTCTCTCGTAACCAAGGCAACCCAGCCATTGCCATGATTAATTGAACATGAAACGTTTGCCTCACAGGGAACCCCCGCATCAATAGGCTTGGAAGTTCCCTCTTCTTAAAGATCCTCCATTGCCAAATCCTCATATCATCACACAAAATTGGTTTTGCTAGCACGTGAAACAAAGATCTAAAATTGTTCTATGAATTTGCTTGCTCACAACTAGAAAATCCTATACTAGCAAATCAGTCAGAAATAGGAGAACTGTTTTAAGGTCCTTGTCAGCATCGAAGTAAAACGGAATCTTGTTCTCCTCTTCAGGAAACCCAAGAGAAAATGAAGGTACTGAAAATAGAGAGAACTTTCCGTTGGGCCCTCCATCCACCACACAAAATACCAACAAGCTCCTAAGCCCTACAACCCAAACTTTCCATTAGGCTCTCCATTGACAGTTGAAGGATGTCGTAGTCAGTTTACATTGAAATCTCCAATTTCCATTTTCTCCCAAACGAAAGTAAACGGAATGTGATTAAGAGCAGTTCAAATCAGTTCTGTTGCACAACAGTAAACCATCACCTACAGCTACAGTTGACAAAAGAATACGATGCAGGATAACAATCTGCCCCCAAATAATGCAAAGCTGACAGCAGGAGCAATAGAGAAAATATCATCTTGAAGCTTACTTTGCTCGCTCTAGTGCCAACTCTGCTTCAAACCTTTCCCTCCACGCAAGAAACGTATCCACAGTGACTGGTTCTCCATGGGGCACAACTATCTGAGAGGTAACAAAAAGTAAGAAAAACTCTGCCACCATCTACTGAACGACAATCCTGAATATTTGACGGAGATGTCCATTCACTTAGCCATAACTGTAAACATCAACAGCACGAAAACTGCAGCGTCCTTAACTTTCGAGGTTTCATGATGCATAAATTAAATAAGATGAGATAAGAATGTGCTTCTTTCACAAACTCCTGAAAAAGTTTCTGCTGGCATCTTTCGACACATTCTCAAGCTAGACAGTCTGCAAACAATGGGTCCACATTCCCTCTGAGCTATTAATAAATAAAGGCTCTTTGTCAGAAGTTACAACTGGAAAATTTATATACACAATAGGCAGTCAACGACTTCTTCATCAATATATAGCAATATAACATAGGAAACAGAAGCCAAATATCTAATCTCATGCAAGATTCAGAAACTCCTATTTCAATCCTTAATGTCAATACCACTGGCGTATATCTACAAACACACTTTTCTCTGCACAAGCATGATTGACACTACAGCTGCAGCAATCCAGAGAGACCCGATTACCCAAACAAATGAAGGTTTAAAATATCAGTTGAGCTTTCAGTTAATTCCCACATATATGGTCTAACTGTAGCATATTACCAAATAGCTGTGGATTCTGAAAGCTGGAAATATAGTTACCTCATCCTTTGCTGCCTCTTCTTCAAGGTCCTCAGTGCTGTCTTTTTGACAAAATCTTTCCGACAACCACTCTTTTGCAGATGTAACGAGAGTGTATACCATAGCCATTCCAAGGTTTTCAGCTGCCTAAACAAACAAAAGCATTTCGATCGAATCATACAAAGTCATGCTGGCACCGGACATTGGGTTGCACTGAACCAAGTTGATTAACAGTTCTAAGCAAATAAAAGGGAGAATATAATTTTTAAGTTCCAAAAGATAGGTAAATTTTACTCTTTATAAAACATTATGGCAATTGGGAAAAACGTAATTCATACTTTGCTCCTATCTTGCAAGGTATAGCACGGTCATCATATTTGCCCAACAGTGTTACTGTTTGCATTTAAGTTACATTGTCTAAATTAAGACCTGATTCATCAGCCATTGCTCACATATTTTGACAGGTTCATGGAGATAGATTTCTTAGAGCCAGGCTATTTCAGAGGAAGAAAGCGCAGAACTGCAGAACGTCTCAAATGTGTGGATAAATCCCCGCAGGCAAGCATCAAATGAGTTGAGAAAGATACATAATACAATTATAGTTTCTCGATGCAATAAGATGGGCTTAAGAGGACGAGAATTAGGTCCTCTCACCAATGGATTCACAGTGCTCTCCTTATCTCACTCTGTCAGAAAGTAGTGATATGGGGAACCAAAGCTGATTACACATGCCACTGTCCAAGCATTGTTGCCATACATAAGGAGAATTCTTTACCTCTTGTTGGAGCTTTTCTTTCAATGTCCTAAGATCTTCACTCGGTATCCCACGTAAACTGCAGGATTCAAAAAAAGCTTCCAATTTTAAAATGAAATATTGGGCGATAATTTCACAGGCCATAGCAATGTTACTCACAGTGATCTACCTATATAGGAACGGTGCAGCAGAAAAACATTGACCACGTAAATCAAAGTCATTTCAATTTTAGAGATATCCAGAAAGAACAGAGTTTAGCAAGAAACAAGAGGGATTTTTAGGCCACCAACCAGGAACAATTTTTACAAGCAAACTTAGTTTTGCTATATCAGATAAAAAGCAAAGTACCAGCAGCATATAACATAATAAAATTGAATTCTCTATGAACTTTATGAACTTATGACAACATCCATCATAGTCTCCTGCACGCTGCAAAGGCTAAAAACCTCTTACCATCTAGGCTTGATACTACACGTCTAAGCAGACGAGCGAGCTACATCATATTGACCGTTTGCATGACAGAATCAACAAGCCAAATAGAAGCTGATACTGAGGTCGTTTGAAATTTATGAAGTTACCATTCAAACTAAACAACAGAAACTTCATAAAAATGTGTGCAAAATTAGAATAATATCCTGGTTTAAACAGTATTGTCAGCTGATATTCTTCAACTTTAATTTTAAAAGTGAAAAATCTATAGAACGAGTGAATAAAAGACATAATTTGGGAGAATTCAATTGTTGTAAACAATCAATGAGTATACTACTCAAAGTTCTATTTCCAATACTGATTCACTTCCACAAGAATAATAATATAGTTTGCATAAATATGATGGTCACTAAAAAGAGGATATTCTATGCTGAGATTTTGTTTACATCCCATTGCAATAAGAGGTAAAGCATTGGGCAAACTCTGAAGAAAATCGAGAAATAATTGGAGGACAAACCAAACAGAGAACTGCTATGAAACAGACCACACAAGTAGAATTCATGACATTTGAAAGAAGATTAAGCTAGGAAGCGATTTTCAATTTGAATTTGACTAAGAAGTTGCACAGCATGGGACAGAAGTGTTCCTCAGAAATGTCCACCTTTAATGCCAACCAGCAAACCAAAGCAAGGGGGAACACAAGAATCACCAGCAAGAACTTAATATCACTGTTCCTTACAATTGCAAATGCCCAAATTAAAGAAGCTTTCTTTTTAGTACAACGAAAAATCACATGTCAAGGACAAAGCTCCACTAAAAATTGTGGGAACATTTTTATCACAGTTTACAGATAAACAAGAAAGGAAGGCAACTCTTCTTTCCATGGAAGTATTATTAACCTTTTGGTACTCAAAAGTGGAGGTTCGTCTGGATATTTTTCTGTGTGGGCGAATATCAAGGCCAGTTGAACTGCATATGATGTCAGAGAAACATATTAGCTCCACGTGAACTAGATTCTGAGCTCAAAAGCTCATCGCCCTCAGCTTTGGACATCAAATCAACCTGACTTAAAAAAAATTAAAATTAAAATTAAATAACCTGGTGTAGTTGTTGACTCGTCTAATTCATCTTCCTGTCAAATAAAATATGATAAAAAGAATTAGCAAAACAATGATGGAAAGAAGAAGGCAAAGAGTACAGTGCCTGTAAAAGACAAAGAGCATGTAGTTGCAAAGTAGATGTCACAGCAATGTCTTCTTATAAAAAAAAGCACAATCTGCAAATCCATTCCTTTTTGCCATGAGATTGCAAAAGGCTCGAAACTAAAAAGATCATGCCCATTAGTCAAAGCCTTTAAGAGGAGACAAATTGGAATTATATTGTTGTATGATTTTTCACAGTACTAGATAGAATCTCAGCTTCTTTTTAGCTAATGCACGTAGCCTCACAAGTCTTGCATTAACGCAAAACCCTGAAAATCAAGCATCATATATAGCTATCCTCCATTAACCCATGACTTATCTATTAAATGCCAATCCTCTCTGAGATATCAAATCTGGCAAATAAGACCAGGTTAAACACCAAATGTGAAGCATTCATAACTTCATAAGAATTCTCTAGGAGATGCATGATGGGGAGAATAGTGGATACCTGTGGAGATATATTGATTTGAAAGCATTTGTTGGATGTATTTAACCCACTCTCGCTGGGATGAATCTCTGGCATAAAAAAGAAATCAGCAAATAGCATCCCTCACGAGTCGAAAAAAGGAAACAATAACATTAAAACTATACTGGAAATAGATGTTGGAAAAATATACCTTTAAAATCCTCCATAAGTATAGCTTCCAATGCTTCAATTTCCATCGACTGGTCCAGCTCATAGTCTACATCCAGAGTTCAAGATTGCCATACATACAAAAGGTGACATCAGAAAAACAGGAAGCCAAAATCCATCTATATGCCAGCCAAAGGCCCTTTACATTACATCATGTAATCTTCTTTGGTTAGTTTTCTCATCCTTGGATTTGATTTCCACAAAAGCATACGCAACCATCCATCGTAGGAACGAGAGAAGAAAAAATCAAACTTTCACAGAGTGCCAGCAATGAATTGTCAGAAATTGAATACTATCAGCCAACCCACATTCAGTACACTTCATAATTGACAGGAACTCAAGAATAGAACATGATTTCGCCGCTTCCACGCCTCACAAATTTCCTCGCGCGCGGGAGCTTTAACTGCACGCGGGCCCGCAGCAATCGTAATACCACGCATCTAGATCGTTCGACACTTCATGACTGGTATAAACTACTCGAGAAAAAAGAGTATCCACGATTCTAAATTCCCACGATTTCCACGCGAGCTAAAACCCCCCTATCGAAGCTGGCATGGCAACATCGAAATCGGGACCGGCGATCCACCCGCGACCCGGAAAACGCGTCCCGTACCATTGCAATCAGAGAAGACGAACGAACGGCGGCCGAAATCAAGTGGGAAAGCAACGCCAGACGACAGGAATCGGCTGGACGATCATGCAAATCGCGATGGTGAAGTAACTTTTCAACGCGCGACAAGGGAAAAAGAAGGACTTTCAGGTCGACGGATTACCGGTCATTGTCGCGGTCTGTCGGTTCGATTCCTTCTCGCTGCAGCCGAGACGCCGGAGAGGGAAAGCGCAAATTGGAGCTCGAGCAGCGAAACGCCTAGCACTGTGCAACGGAGACCTGCGACGGATAAAAGGATCCTTGAACGGCGTCGTATCTGGGAATCATGTTACTTTTTCTTTTTTTTGGGTCGAAAAATATGTTACTTGAGTGTTACTTCATATGCACGATTTATTGCATTTCCTACACTATAAATTAATATGATAGCTATAGAAATTGTGTCGGTTTTTTTATAGGTATGATTTACCTAGCCCACTCGAGTCATGTGGCTTAAAAGGTTATTTTGGGCAGGTTTGTTCGACAAATTGATCTATCTATAATCATATAAAATTATGACAACTTTGATTGTGCGGAGATTGTGATTTGGTAACTATTAGTAAAGCAAAATTATATAATTAAAAAAATGCAATAAAGATACAACCTTATTTTAGGAGTTATGGAGAAGCATATTATTCATAAATATCTTGAAATTGGAAATATGTTTTCTAAAAAATATAGTATTTTGTAGAGGTTTTTTCTAAGTTAATTCTCGCTGGGGAAGGGAACAGTGTCTCATTATGCCCCACCTCTGTCTAGGGTCAAGTCGATGATAGCTCCAATCAATGACAAACGATGGCTGTGATTTTAGTGCCTTCGAGCTCGATTCACAACATGTAAAGTTGCCATAAATCCTCACTAATTAGGGTAGGGTTCACGGGACAAAGGGAATTTGGGTGTCTCATATGTATTGGCATTTGACGCGTGATGCATATTGAGTATTATTCTTTTCTATCGAAGTATAAATACGCGGAAAAATGTTCCACATGGAAAAAAGAAGTTTAAATGCGGATGCATTTATTAATTCCCCTTGGTGAATCTTAGTTAAGAGTGGTGTTAGTTTACTTCTAATACTAGTCAAATTCCAACTCGAAAGATATTTTCTTAAGCAACGGTGCAGGCGCCTTTCTTGCTATTTTAAAAGATGGTCGACAAACTCTCAAGGGCCGGCGATCATGTTTAATGTCAATTATTTTTATTTAACAAATCAAGGTGAAATGAGGCGAATTTATTTTTTTCCGAAAGAAAAAAGGTACTATCGATATTTTTCATTGTCTCAATTGAATAACAATTCCGTACTTAATCTCGAACGTAAATAAGAGGTTAAATAATATATTTTTTTTGTCGCGGACTCCACATTCACATGCTGAAAGCTGAAAATTCCAAAAGTGAGATGGTAATTATGGAGTAGAAAATGCGACCTTAGAAGATGGACGTGAGGACACTGGTGCTATTCCATTTTTTTTTTTTTTTTGTTGGGGGGGCGAAAATGGAAATTGGCATCCGCGACCACGACCGCATCAGATGAACTGTCCGAACCGTATAAAATAAAAATCACAGGTAATAATTTACACGGTCATTTTATCCATTTATTTATTTACATCTCCAAGCCAAGGAGGAGGAGAAAAATTTCCTTCTCCTTTTTATTTATTTATTTCCGAAAAACGTACGCCCGATCGAAAAACAAACGTAACAAACCTATTTTTCCACTTTTCTCCGACTGACTTCACCACCATCCCCCCCTTCTTTCTCTCTCCTCCTTTCTTCTTCTTCTTCTTCTTCTTCTTCCTCGCTACCCTCTCACTGTGAGCTACCTACGCACGCGCGCAGGGTTCTGCAGACCTCCCCCCTCCATCCTTCGCCCAACGCATTCTGCCGAAAAACGAGAGAACATCGAGGGAAGAAGAGGACCCGCATAACGCCGCGCCCTCTGAATCTGCAAGGAGTAGCGAGAAGCCGGAGCCGTTTCTGACGCAAGGCTGAGTGAACGAGGACAGGGGGAGAGAAAGGGAAGGACTTGCTCTCGGAGCCGTTTCTCCGTCGTCTTCCCGATCCTTCCGCGAGCTTCTCCAATCTAGGTTTCTCGGTCTTTTTGCAGTTTTCTTGTTTTTCTTTTTTCCTCCCGATTTTTAATATTTTCTTCTGCGGTTTTTGGTCTACCCGCTTTGAGTTTTTTCCGCGTGCCAGATTGCGGTTTTGTTCATCTGGGTTTTTTTATTTATTTTCATTTTCGTCGAATCTTGATTCTCTTTTGTCTTCTCCGGATTTTTGGGCAGGTTCTTGGGCTGGGTCTTTTTGCGGTTTGGCGTGAGGCGCATGTGCGTTGCGCCCCGCTCGGAATTACTTGGTTGATTGTTTTGGGAGTCCGGGAGGTTCGCGGATGAATGGTTGAAGCAGATTTGGATCGGGACCTGCTTGTTGTCGTTGTCGGCGGCGGCGGCCGTGGAGATTTGGTGGCATGAGCGGTTCTGCTGGCGAGCCCTGCAACAAGGGCATTGATGGGAGTGTAGGAGGGTTGGTTTGGGTTAGGCGGCGGAACGGCTCGTGGTGGCCTGGTCGGATTATGGGCCACGACGAGCTGCCCGAGAGCTGTCTGGTCTCGCCGAGATCGGGTACTCCAGTGAAGCTCCTCGGTCGCAAGGATGCTAGCATGTGAGCCCCTTAGCTTGCCCTGATTATGTGCAGCCTATATGTTGTTTTTTCCTTCTCATCATCAGTTGGTGATTTGTTTTGATTCTTATTCGACCAAAACTCTTCTGTCCCCAGATGTAAACCTGTGGAAATGCTCTTGTTTTTTTGTTGCGTTTAATGGATAGATGTACTTCGGATGGCTTGATTAAATTTAACTTCCTTAAGGTTCTTCAGACTGTTGCTCGACCACCACTGTTTATCGACAGCAGTGATGATGAGTTCCGGTGTCAATGTTATTTAATGTGCGAAACACAATTGTTGGAGCATTTGATATGTGGACACATGCTTTTCAGGGACGTAAATCAGAACTTAGCTTGTTGTTTGCAGCTGCTTTTGAGCTGATTTTACCCTTTATGTTTCACATAATTAAGGAAAAGATCTAACATCATCTTTTACTTTGGGTATGTGGATCAGAAATCATGTTGCATTTTAGCTAATAGATTCTTGATGGCAGTTTACTTCCCGTGAAATTATCTTGAACTGGTCTATCTGCCTCACGTTGCTGCACAAGACAATATCATATTGAATGTATCCGTTCATGAAATCTGCGTGGAATGTTTTTTACAAAATTCGCGTAAGAATTGCCCAACCATAGTTATCTGATTGAGATATATGGGTGGGCCGAAATCTTGATTTGTGATTCATGGAAGGAAGAAATGTGCCAAAGTTTTGTTTGTAATTGCTCCTGTTTGCATGCAATGACTGACTACTATGCTTCTTGAGATTCTTTATTGTCTGATAGCTTGCTCATAACGAAACTTGCTTTGGAATATTTTCCTTGACAATGTTGCAAGAATGAGCTCTGTATGTCGTTTCTTGATTATGTTTTCCCTGTCATTATTCTTGTAATGAAAGGACCATGCAGCTGATGTTTAAAACATTCCCGCTGGTGAATCATTCAACTTATCGAGTAATTTTCATTTTCTTGACCAAATGTGATCCAGAGACTGGTATAACCTTGAAAAATCCAAGCGAGTGAAGGCATTTCGTTGTGGGGAGTATGATGATTGCATTGAAAAGGCGAAGGCAGCTGCAGCCACTTTAAGTAAGAAAGTGGTGAAATATGCAAGGAGAGAGGATGCAATCTTGCATGCTCTTGAGCTTGAGAGTTCTCGATTGGGGAAGGACCATCCAGATTTTTATTGTAGAAATTATTCATCAGGGAGAGATGGTGCTTTGGTTATGGAGTCTCCTACAATCTCAGATTCTGGTAGAGCAAGTGATGAAATTTCTGGAGAGGAGAGTGACTGTGACACTGATTCACATTCTGGGCCTGAGTTATCTCAGTCTGGCATATCTTTTGAAGAACCAAATCTTGTCTGTCCTTCTAAGTTGCAATCTGCACTGGGAAGGAGGAAAACCCCAAATGATTCGGAAGATGATGGAACTGAAGGAACCAAGCGCATGAGAGGGCTTGAGGATCTAGGCATGGCTGTGGTGTCTAACAAAACGGTTCAGGTTGCCCTTGTTGAGTCGGTTCAAGATATAGCTCCTGGCACAAGTACTGCCCATTTTGTGCCAAATGGAAATCCTCTTAATGGTTGCAAAGCCTATTCTTCATCTCTGAAGAGAAAGAGATCTCAAGTGGCAATAGTGCATGACTTCCTTAAAAAGAAAAATAGACGTCGTCCTTTGACCAAAGTTTTGGAGAGTACGGCGATGGTGTCTGTACCAGTTACTTGTGACCAGTTAGCCTCTTCAAGTGGTACTTGTCTTGGCACTGCATCCGACTGCAAGGCATCTGGATCGGAACATCTTGATTTAAAGAAAACGTCTCCCATGGTCCCGTCGAACTCAGATAGCCCTGCAGCTTCACATGACAACGAGCCAATGGTAAATGATTGCAAGCATGCTCAGAAAACCAATGATTTCTCAAAGACAAAGGAGACTTCCCGCTTATCGGGGCTACACGAGAATGAATTATCTGATGTGTTATTTGATGTGCCATTTGTTGGAGATGATAGAAACTCTACAGGTAAGCTACGTTATGAAGTTGGTTTCTGTATGTTTCCTTCTTATCTAGTGGATTTATCCTTTATTGTTTCGATATTGCTTTGCTGAAGGTTTTTTACTCTAGGAATATCTTCGGATCTGTTGGTTTTCTATCATAAGCTGGGAAGTACCATCAGTTTTAATATCTTTGGTGCAATGGGCATTTTCACCAAAGATACTTGGCACTTTCCTGTGCTTCATGGTAGATTAATGAGTTAAAGTGACAAAACCTTGCTAGGGAAGCATGCATTGCGTGACATGTAAGGATAAGATTCTGGACAGCATATCAATGCGGTCTTGCTGTGAGCTGTTTGATTAGTCCAGGAAAGTCTCAGGGCTTTTTTGGGACAATTTAATTTTAATCAATAAGTGCTTGTTTTCCCGACACAAATTATGAAAAGCTTCTCCATGATTGCAGATGACTCCAAATCTTGATGTTTCTTAGGGTTGTCAAGATTTGAGTGGTCAACATTTAAAACTTCAAAAGGCAAAAGGTCATAATCACCCTACACACATGCTTAGTGTCTACCAGGGGGACATTTGCTCCTGTTGTTTGCTTTAGCCCTTGGCTTTTGATTTTTTATTGGTCTTTCGAATCAAACTGCACCTAGATTTCTAATTGTAAATTTTACAGGGGTAAATTCCTCTTATACAAGTTGGAGATTGACAAAACTACAGTATATACATTTTTTTTTCGAAAAGTAGTTCCTTTAAAGGGTTGCATGGCATTTTGCAGCCAAAGTGGAAAGTCATCTAGTCCTTTGCAGTTCAGCATTTTCCTTTCATAGCATTTCAATTTTTCAAAACAATGCTTCTATCATGCTGTAACTTGTTTGGTCTGGTGGTAAAACGGGAAAATTATAAAAATGGGGTGAAAACAGGAAGTTTTTACTTTTGATATGTCTGCGTAGAAGTAAGTTTTCAGGTTTGAGTACTTCTCATCCTTGCATTGTCTATGCCAATCCCATCTACCTAGTATCTGTGTTATCTTGTCGTTATCTTGTATCAAGCCATGGACAAAATGGGCTGACTAATGCTGTTTTCGATGACTTCCCAGGTTATCCTCCAATGCTAGCCAAGGCTCAACTTAGCAACTTAGGAAGGCAATCAAGTCAAAGCAGTCAAGTAGAAGCTGCATCTTTGGCATGCAACCATGTTAATGAATCTGGTTGCAACAGTTTGGCTGCTGTTCGTGTAGATCAAGTAGGTCAAAAGATAGACAAGGGTACTTCCAAGTGGCAGTCGAAAGGAAAGAGGAATTCGAGGCAGTTAAGTAAAAACAGGAATCGGCATCTGGGAAGGTATTTAGAAATGGACGAGGAATCCAATACTTATCTGACAGGTCTACATAGCACAGATGGTTGCTTGCCGGGTTCTGAGCGGAAACCTGGCTCCACTTGTATTGATGGGTCCGCTACTTCACATGCTAAACTGAAATTGGGTAGCGAAGGTCAGGTGGATGGGGTACCTGATTGGGGCTCGCGAGTGTTCCCAGGAGAATCTCACATGAAAAGACAAGCTGAGCTGAAGCCATTGCCCAATGGGTCTCCGACTTCCCAAAGATCGCTCCCTCATCGTCAGTCTCGCTTTGCGGTGCACTCTAGGCATAAGACGGATGAGTATCCTATTGGGGACTTGTACTCCAATTCGCCCTTGTATGATGTTGAGCTAGAAGTCAAGGCTAGCTATCGTCCAACTCATGTTCCTTTGGTTTCGCTCATGAGTAAATTAAATGGCAAAGCCATTGTTGGACACCCTCTCTCAGTCGAGGTCCTAGATGGTGGGCACTGTGATAATTTGGTAAATACAGGCAGCTGTGATGCAAATAATCTCTCTACTTGGGGAGGTTCTAAAATGGCTCAACCAGTTCATAGAAGCTCAGCACATGTCCGACGAACTGGTAAGTCCCATTCACGGAAAAAGTCGTCCAAAGCGAAGAAATCGGGTCAATTGTCTAAAAAGATGCGGAAGCTGTCCTCATTGACCGGACATAAGCGAGGTGAGGACATGGGAAAATTTGCGGTAGAGAAGCCTGCTGGTCCTGTTATAGCTTGCATCCCATTGAAACTAGTGTTCAGTCGAATAAATGAAGCAGTGAACGGTTCAGCGAGACCGACGCATCGGGCTTTGACGTCCAACAATTAGTGAACTTTTTCTGGCTCAATCTTGTTGCTGTATGTAGTGCATTTTTAGTTGCGGATTTTGTTTCGATTTTACTCTTAGCCTTGGACTCTCTGCTTTGTATATCAGCGAGCTCCTTTCTGTATAATTTGGTCTCGGAACGCAACCTTGTAGGGAAGCTACTACCAGATACCGTACATATTTAACATTAGTTGAGGTGTAAAGTGGAAGTCTCTGGTAATAGGCAAAATTGCTTACTTGGTAGTGGTAGTAGGTTGGTTGGTTCTGTGAGCTAATAACTCTTCTGTATCTGCTGTTGGTCATGGAACATGTTTATTAATTTTATCAATTCTCTGTAGAATCTTGTGGTTTTTTTTTTTTTTTTTTTTTTTTTTGGGCTTTTGCTTGGAGTGAGATACATCTATTAAATTTGTTTGCAACTGGCATTGCACCAGTTTGGGTATGGATTGATGAGTACTTCCGTATGATACTTTTTTTTTCGTCAGGGACTCCATATTCACCGATGGGTGTTGAAAGAAATAGTATTGTGTTATGCCTTTCTAAGATCAGCATGCTTGCATCAACTGTGATTCGCCATGAAAGGCCACATTTTGTTGATGAAACGGTCGATCGTATACCGGCCTATTATCGGAAATCAACTGCAAACGATCCATCTATCTTCGTTCTCTGTTTGTCCGAGTGCTGGTGATCAAATGAAAGAGAGAATGCTAGAGTGGATGATATTAGTGAAAGGAGGGTTTATTTATTTATACAAGAGTTTCTTTGATTGTAACCACCGATCTTCTAAATGTGACTTGACGGTAAATAATGTCAATTATTGTTTAATCAATTTGATGGTGGAGTTCCATTTAGGGTAGATGTTGATTTTCATCGCATTAATCTAATTTGGAGATTGAATCCATCTAACGGTTGAGATGTTGATATTTATCAAACAAATTTGATGACAGAAATCGAATCCACTCATCAATCTAATGGTTCTAAAGGAACCCTTTCGGATCGATGACGTGGCGATCCCTCAAATTGATGACGTGGCGAGCCCTCGTCCGCGACACCAGACTAATGTTTGTTGGATGGAGATCATCTCATGGGATTACAAATATTGGCATTGTTGTCCCCTTATTCCGTAGAGCATAGAATGGGCCAACGAATGGGCCCTACTAATTAATAACGCTTCACCAAAGCAATGGCAATCCTCGTAAATATGACGATGAAGCGCGGCCTTTATCGTCTCGAAATTTGTCAAAAGTCCTACTGCTAGCGCTAGGGTTTTTGACATCCTGCTTAGCCCCGCCTCCCTCCGTCGGCTCCAGCAAGCTCCTCCGCGATTCCGCAACCTCCCGCCGCGAGCTGCCGAACCCTTGCTGGTACGATCGCCGCCATCTCCGAGCAACACATCTTGATATCGAGCTCACGCTTCGACTTGATCCGCGAGCGGTTCGATGAAACGTGGTTTTTTTTTTTGGGTGAAATGCAGGTGGAAGGAAGGAGGAGATGGCGACGGTGCCGGGGCAGCTGATATGGGAGATTGTGAAGAAGAACAACTGCTGTCTCGTGAAGGAGTTCGGGAGGGGGAGCGCCAGCGTTCAGTTCAGCAAGGAGCCTAACAACCTCTTCAACCTCAACTCCTACAAGCACTCTGGTATGACCTCTCCGTCTTTTGGTTCCTTTTTGCTCTGACGATGTCTGTGTAATCTTGCGGTCGTGTTGGTTTCCGGATCAACGGGAAATGTGCGTGAAAGTAGGGTGGAATTTGGAAATCGTAGGTTCTCCGATCGTTCTATCTGGTGTGACTAGGGAGGGTTTAGGCGAACCGATGAAGGCGCTGTGTCTGTAAACTAATGTCTAAAGGGAAGCTATGTTTAGCTGAAGATCAGATTCATCTGTTTTTGTGGTTGTTAAGAGTTATTTGTGTATTCATAAATTGGAAGTTGTATGATCGTGAACTGTGTCATTATTCGATAGAAAGATATCGATTAATTCTGCTTGGAGAATGTCGATGCGAATCACTCGGTACCTTTTCCTTGTACGAGAATGTTTTGAGAATTTTATTTGAAAAGTTGTAGCTTTTTTAACCCGGGAAATGATTAAGATTGCGTGAAAATGGTGTGAATTTGGTTTCTTGATGCAGTTCAATTGATTACGGATTCCTTGTCTCTCTCTCTCTTTCTCATTTAAAGCAATAGAGGCTTGTTCGAGCTTTAAAGTTGACATCTTTGTTGGTGCATGATAGGTTTCGCAAATCAGAAGACAGTCACCATTCAACCCGTGGGTAAGGAGCAATCCGTGTTGCTTGCTACGACCAAGACCAAGATACAAAACAAACCCGCTGTATCGCTCCACAAATCTGTGATGAAGAAGGAGTTCAAGAGGATGGCCAAGGCAGTGAAAAACCAGGTACCCTCCATTTACATGGTCTTTGGAAAGCGGTTTTGATGACTAGTAGATATCTGATGTCTTTCCCACCTCGTTAAAATTTCTCGGGTTCCTAATTGCCAATTAGTGAGCATCTCACGGTTATCTAGGATCATTGTCTGTTTGTGTCTCCGAGGCCATTAAGCAGCATCGTCGTGATAGCTGCACGAACTGTTGAACTTGTTTTCTAATGATACTAATTTGTCATGCGATCACTGCGAGATTGTCTTAGGGCTTGTGAATTTGGTTGTGTTGTGCTCTTAATGGTATTAGTGTGTTTCTTAAACGGCTATTAACAACATGGACATGCGAACTATGGAGCAGCTGAGTATCGAAATATTCGCCATGTCCTATCCTTTTCCTTTCTGCCTCCTTTTTATGGGATATTCATGCATATTTGCTGAATCTTATGGCATTTTAACTGCAGGTTGCAGATAATTATTACAGGCCTGATTTGAAGAATGCTGCCCTAGCAAGGTTGAGTGCCGTGCACAGGAGTCTCAAAGTAGCCAAGTCTGGTGCTAAGAAAAGGAACAGGCAGGCTGTTAGAGTCCGTGGCAGGAAATGAAATTGAAGAAATGGATATCCAGCCTGCTTTTTGCCATTTCCTTGTGCTATGGAATACTAGATTTGAGTTCTTCTCTTTCCTATTTATGAACATGGAAAGTAATGTTCTGTCAAGACAAGATTTTGCAGAGGGTGCTTAGGGTTTGGTTTGTGTACAATTTTGTTTTTGTTTTAATTGTCATGTATATCAGCTCCCTCGGGAACTTGCTTCTTTCAATTAGCCAATACAACTAATCTATCTCCGCATGTACCTCCAAATCTGCTTTGAAAGAAAAACAAGAGATAGCCGCAGCCGCATTCTTTACGGAGTTCGGCCGGGACATTAAAAACCAGAGAGATATATTAGCTGTAAAAGTTAATTTACAAATTCGGAACACATTTCTTTACTCATTTCATTGAGAAAAATCCCCTGGCTTTCGAGGGAGAGATTCCTCGCTTTGCTTCAGTTCACAAAATCCAAAGCAAAAAAGTACCTTACATAAGGGTATGCCGGGCTAAAAACGAGAGAAAACTTGTTGTATACACAATTTGGTAAGTGGGTGAGTTTGAGTGAAAGCACCAACAAATCTCTCAGTCGTCCTTGGTACCTTCGAGGAACAGCTTCTCTCCAGCCGATATATTTCTCAACAACTGTCTGGAGCACACGTCCTGTGCCTGCGTAGCATTCTTCACACGGTGCGCCCTCACCCATGCGGGTTCCTAGAGCAAGTAAAAGCATCAAAAGCTACTCACACAACAAACCGTGGCAACTGTATATACGAGGAACATAGGAAAGAAAAGGGATCACACCTCAGGAACAAAGCGAGAAACTCCAAACTTAATGAGCAGAAGCACATGCTCCATGACCAGGATTGCTGCTAGTCCAGGCTCAATTTTCCATTTTCCTTCCTGATCGTATAAACATACCAGGAGAGCGGAATTTGTGCATATGGACATCACTATTAGAAACTGAAACCACAAACAGATTTTCCAATATCAATTATTATCATTCGCTTGCACCAGATTACGATGAACCAAGTGCGATGTTACATGAGGTCCGGGAGTACCTGAAATATATTCAACCAAGCTCCAATGGTCACGGCGGCACGAGGAACAGGTCTCTTCATCATAACTAACAACTTCAGTGCATCTGTCCTAATCTCGGTGATGTTGTTCTGGACAGGACAGACCTTGACATCAGTTTCTTAATATAGTAGGGACCACCAGTAGATGAAGAACCAGAAAAAGCATCGTTACCAAGGCAGCGAAGGCAAATGCAAGAGGGAAAGCGCAAGCGAACATCATGATCATTCCAAATTGTAATGCCAACTCCAAGAAGTCTGTGAATTCAAGGATAAGAACCAGCAATCAGATAAACTTTTAGAAGGATAACTCGAGGTTCAGAAGAATCGGAAGTTTCTCCATCATCAACATGGTATCAATAAAATGAAAGATGCAAATAACACCAACTCCAAAGTCCATCCTATGATGAGAATGTCAAATAAGGTTATTGACAATACTTTTTGCATTAACAAGAGAGCTTGTGGTAACGTGCGAGTTAAATTGTGTTAAGATAGATTGCAAGTTGGGAGAACCACCGAGAATGAAATACTGGAGACACAGCTGCTTATAAATACATCATGCACATTGCACATTACTTAATACCATCGAACAGCCCATCCTCGAGCTCCTCCCCAATGCTTGCAGAGTAAGACGGTTTCAGATACTCCTTTTCTACCCTCGATGCAAATTGAATCCTGCCCCTTGTTGATCCTTTTTCACTCCTTTTCTTCTTTCTAAGCAAAGAAAAAGGATCTACTGGTTGGTCATTGAGATTTCATATAATAAAATATACTCAATAATAGATCAAGAGACAAATTAGTATATAAAGGTGGCATACCTAACTTTGTGTTTCTTATAACTGTACTTTAAATAGGGGAAAGAGTTTTCCCATAGGTTTTCCAACACCTGAGATAAGGCAGGTGGAAGAAGATTAGCTGAACTGTGTAAAACACAACATATATTATTGTGATTATGATATCCACCTCTGAGATGATGAGGCGCTGAATCAAGACTTGACGGAGAGTCATGAAGTTCCGGTGCAGGAGGGCGTGGTAGAAAAGTCCAATATATGATTGCATAAAATAGAGGCCGAAAACCTGCACGGCAAAGTTAATAGAAAAAGCTTACTCATAAGGCCAGAAAAGAAAATATAGGCTTCTTCATAAGAAAACAATAATAAAACATGACAACCACCTTATAGACCAAGCTATCAGCTCGGTATTCTCTGCTAACATTCCTCTCATGGTTAATCAGCTGAACCGATACTTTACCCCCAATCCTTGTGAAATGCTGAATGAGGACGAGATAGATGGCTGTCAGCCCAAACCTGATTAAAAGTCAAATCAATATTGTGCAGTCAAACTCTCAAGTGGAACCTCGAAAAACCATGAAAACTGACTGTAACAAGGGATACATTTCTTCAAGCTTGAACTATTTACAGAGCAGGTTCAAGAATTGGTAGCAGCATAAAATTCATCTGTCATGAAGTTTAAGCAATGATTTGATTTTGCGCAACATACTTTGTAATGTGTAGGTGTTAATTAACTTCTGCCCCATAAATTTTGAGTAGGTAGAATGTGTGGCAAAGTAAGATATAATGTAGAAAACCACTTCTTATGGGAAATATGTACTTCAGTAGAAAATGGCTGGCTCAGAAACCATCACATGAGATCCAACAAAGAAGAGCAGTCAATTGGCCAGGAATTTTCTATAGGGGGTTTCATATGTGATAGAGGCTATATAACATTTTGCACACGAGCATCTTTATTTGAATAGTTATTTAATTGCTAACGATATTACTACCTATATCAATGGTGACGGAGGTGGCATGTGTCAGAATAAAAAGGTTACGTGGATTTTTACTAAAGAAAGATCCTTCATGTATCACGCTCACAGAAAAAATATGCTTTGATGTCAGAGGGAAAGAACCAAAACTAACCAGCAAACTGCTACGTAACATGAACATGTTCTGCATGGACATAGAGTGGTCCAATGTTGCTATTAAGTGTTAAGCATGAGATATATATGAGTGTTGAACAAAAAGTCCAGACAACAGAAGACGGAAGGTGATCACACAACAGAATGAACAAACAACGGAAATTAGTATAATCCTAGCAAAGAGAAAACACCCGGAAACTTCAGTGATCTGATTATTCTTACTTTATAACATCAGATCCAACGACCTCGTAAAGATGTGCATAGGCCAATTCAAATGGCAACTGGAGGCATATGATGCTCAAGATAACAATAGCATCATTCCTGACCCTCAGAAAAGCTCCAAACCATTCTTCTCTTTGAAACTTTTCCTTATCCTTCCTTCTATCTTGCTCTTCTTTACCAGCTATTTCCACAGGCGACTGTCTTGAGCTCCATTCTTTACCAGAGAGCTTATAGCCCAGGTCATAACCAGGGTCAGCTCCAACTGAATAACTGATCTGCCACCTACACCACCAGGTACACCACCAGGTCCAGAGAAGGTGGAGAAGTTTCCAACAGTGGGAAGTCATTATACGATATAACGATGTCCAGTGAAGATAAATCAATCTAACATCACCACCGAAACATTTTTAAACTACACCCACATACCTGGTGAGAAGGGCGGAGTTTTTACGCTTCCAGAACTGGAAAAACACTACAGCCCATAACGTGATGCATACAAAGAAAATTGGGAGGACTAGGAATTGGAATGGCCTAAGAAACATTAAAAAAAAAATCAAAGCCAAAAATATCAATGCCAAATTGCACATAGTAAAGCAAAACTGCACTCAATAGAAGGGACAGACAGAACGCACCCAAAATCAATCAACTGTGATATAAGCCCAAGTCCCGCAGGAAACAGCATCCACTGAGTATACATTCCGAGAAAAGAGAAATAGACTGCAATCTGGAAACGACAATCTATTAATAATGACAGAATGTGAATTTTCTAATTTTTGTTAACTGCACTGCTTGACGTCACTGCAGTTACCTTTGTGCCAAAGTACGAGTAGATATCATCAATTGGCTGGCTTGTGAAGTCCAACCAATTCAACGCCCAACTTCTCAGAAGCTCTTTCCTCTTCGCTTCAACTGCACATCAGAGGTCATATAATTGCAGAAATAACTAGCGAATTGACTTGCTGGTGATATCAAACAGCTTACCATGTATGGGAAACACTTGTTTGACGATGCTCTCTGATTCCAATCTTTGTAGTAAAGGTTCACCAGGCTCCCAGTGGATTTCTTTTGCATCCCACTTTAGAATTATATCGGACCGGCTCTTATTCACCTATATATAGATGTCTAAGTTATGGCATTAATATTGCAATCGTGTTCTGCAGGATATATTTCTATAGGACTCGATTGACTTCTTAGTGCTCTTAAGATCATAGACAACAATTGGCTGCGCTATTCATGCACATACATATTTTCAAAAGGACATAAGCTACAGTTACAGAAAAAAGAGCAATTCAGAACAATAGCTATCTTTATAAAATTTGGATGTTCCTTCATTATATGTCTCATGAAAGTGATTATGACTTGGCAAAATGATTACAAATGGCAGTCACATGAGACATGCTACTTAATCCTAAAGCAGCATGAAGCATATCATAATGGAGAGTCTGATGACTAATTAAACAAGTGCAGATGATAAAACAAAATAACTTACTATCCCATATATCAAGTGGCGGTAGAAATGAAATCGCTCACACCAGCTGAACAGTGAACCATCTGGTTGTCGCACAAAAGCATTGACATCCTCCCACTCAAATTGCAAGTCCATCCCTGACATCAACACCAGAGTCTCACATTTAATGCCAATCCATATGACAATCATGCAAAGGCAGAAGCAAAAGGGGCCGCATACTTACCAATATGTGTTGGTTTCTTCATACGTAGCTCAGCAGCTGTCCTTCCTAAAATCTCCAAAGGAGCTGCCAGCTAAGGAAAAGTAGCTGCAGCTTAGAGAAAATCTAGAGAAAAGCATAAAAAATTACCAAAGACTTATAGTGAGCATGGTATACAAAGGATAGACATGCAGTGTCCACCACACTAATTTGTGCCGACGCCTGGGTACTTCAGAAAATGCGCCAGCATTTACACAAGGATACCCTTCAACACGGCCTCGCATGTAAACAAAATCTCGTGCATGTGATATGCGGACATTAGTACACTCAACAAGGGAAGCAACACCAAACAGCAAGAATGGGTATCACAACCAATGGACCCGAGAATAGAAACAAACACAGCATTGCAACAGAACCCCTCATAGGAATTCACATTCAGAATACATGCATTCCAAGTTACTCCATGAATCCTCCAATAGACGCGTACCAGTAACAAATGACTAATCAGACCTAAAATCAGATGATGCAGTTTCCTGACCATATAATGCACGATTACGGCAATGAGCGACGTGTAACAGAATAGTTCAAATCAATCGACAGACCACACCTTGATGAACTCATCCGCAATGCCGACAACTCTCTCGGTTATCAACCCCACTTTCCTAAATTCCTCCACGAGAACCTCCACACAGTCCTCGCTCTCATCTCCTTCGTTCGCTCTTCTCTTGGGCACGGCCACCGCAATCTCATAAACCGGCTCTTCCTGTCCATGCCCGACCATTTCTGCTTCGGAAACGTCGCAAAAACAGAACCCTCAGCAAAGCCCTCACATCCACAAAAGGAAAAAAACGGCCCTTTACTACGGAAAAGATGCTTCTCTACCTCAATTTCTCCAGCTGGCTCGCTCGCCAGACACTGGATCCACTTCAGCAGATCAATAACGAGACGCTCGTGCCATATCAGTGATCCCAGCGAGCTCGTGCCCCGTTTCTTGAAACGGGTCTTCCGAGCCAAAGCCGAGAACTTTCCGCAACAATGCTTCCGAAATGCACATGGGGTTTAAGCAAGTACGATCCCTCTTCAGGACAACAAACGGCGCGGCAACCGGCTGGGGCAGGATCGAGGTGGGGGACTCCGCCTGGGAAATGTGAAGGGGGCAAGATCGAGTAAACGAAGTCCGGAACTGGAAAAACCCAAGATTTATTCTTGGAAGCTAACGAAGGGGAAATTGACAAACCGCTTCTCGGGGAGATATACCCGGAGAAGGAGCAGATTATAAGCACCGAGAGCGAGGAAAGAAGGAAGGAAACGTCCGAACGAGCAGGCGGTCGGGTCAGGGACGAGGACGAGGAGGAGCCGTTGCGTTCCAGGTGGACGCCCGGAACGAGGAACAAAAAGGCATGGGACAGGACGCGTGGCGCCGGAGCTCGCCCCTGCAGCTTTTTGCTTTTTCAAAACGCTCGAGCCCTCTGGAGTCGCGGTCGTCGTCAACGTTCGTTTCGTAAGTCAGTCCGTTCGGATGCGACCGTGGGCCCATCGTCGGGTCGGTCCAGGCCGACGTCGATTTCGGGCCCACCCGATTTAAGAACTAAACTCCGCGTTCCAAGCGATTGATCCCCACTAAATCTGTTAAAATAGATTATAAATCCACTACTTAACTCATACTTACACGATGAGATGGGTTAAGTTATTATATGGATCATTCCTATTTAATAAATGGATCATAAATAAATTTAAATATTATATGAGTCATAAATCAATTGTATTGATATCAATTCAGTCATAAATTTTTTAATTAAAAATCTTTTATATTGATATCAATTCAATTCATTTGACCGATTTAAGTCGGAATGTGTTAACATGACTTGGTTAACACTAACATGAACATTTTAAATAATATTTTATGATTTAATGATTTTCATTCTTTTTTTTTCTCCCTTCATTTTGGCTAGCGAGGCCACCTCACCAAAGCTGGCAAGGTCGCAAAGACCCTAGGGGACACCATCATGGCCTCACCAAGTGCGGGTGAGGGCTTACCGGCCCTTGTTGAGGACTTTCACAATCTTGTTGGCCATGGATGTGGCACGAAGATGCCAAAATGAAGGAAAAAAATAACAAAAAAATTAAAAAAATTAAATATTATTAAAAATGTCTACATTAGCATTGGTCGTGCCCATACAAGGATAGCTAGCATTGATTTTTGCTCTAAATTGGCCAAATCTATTGAATTGGTACTAATTAAGTCCAATTGCAAAATTTAGGACCAAATTAATATCAATACTATAAATTTATACCCATCCCATGGTAAACGAGTTGGTTAGGGCATGCTCTGGTCATCGAAAGGTCAGGGCTTGATTCCTCTCCTCGTCGCATTACGCGACTTAAGTGGGGTGCCATGGGACGTCCCCGTGCAAATGCCTCCCGGGTTTACGTCACTGGCTACCGACTGTACGGCGGTTCCCGGGTTACAAAAAAAAAAAATAAAATATATATATGCTATAAATTTATGATTTTTTTGGTACTTTTTCCTAATATAAATGTTAAATAGGTTATAAATGAATGAGTTTACAATTTATTTAGATGTAACTCACATCAATTTGCTTATGAATTTTTGTAAACTCGATCAACTATGAAAATGTTTTAGTACGATGAGTTGGGTCAGAAATCGCATGCAAATGGGACAAAACAAATTAAATCCATCGCTTTCGACAGCCAAACCAACCGACTCCCACGCGTCGTTGACGCTATCGCTCCAGGACATTCATATTTATTCACGCAGAAACACGGCTTTCCTTCAAGATAGAAGAGACGCGACCACGCGCTTGATCAATTTAGTCCACGACAATCTCCCGGGCTGAGCTTTCGAACCGAACCGATAGCGCGCCTCCTAGGATCTCCCACCCGATTCCCACGCGCTCTCGACGCCATCGTTCCGAGACATGTCACGCGGAAACGCAGATTTCCTTCCGATAAGAAACGCGACCACGCGCCGCTCGATCGATCCGAATCCATTCGTCAAACGCGAACTCAAAACCCCACGACAGTCTTCCGATCGGAGCTTCCGAATCGAAACCGATCGCGCGCGCTAGCCATGGGGAGCACGGAGAAGCTGCTGAACCAGATCATGGACCTCAAGTTCACGGCCAAGTCGCTGCAGCGGCAGGCCCGCAAGTGCGACAAGGAGGAGAAGGCCGAGAAGCTCAAGGTCAAGAAGGCGATCGAGAAGGGCAACCTGGACGGCGCCCGCATCTACGCCGAGAACGCCATCCGCAAGCGCACCGAGCAGACGAACTACCTCCGCCTCGCCTCCCGCCTCGACGCCGTCGTCGCCCGCCTCGACTCCCAGGCCAAGATGGCCGTCGTCAACAAGTCCATGGCCTCCATCGTCAAGTCCCTCGAGTCCTCTCTCGCCACCGGTAAAGTTTTCTTACGTTCCGATCGCCTTTAAATTGTGCGTTCGAACGTGATGGTGAATTTTTGCCTACGGTTAAGGACGTTTGGCCATTGTAGCAGGCGTTGCGTAACACGCTAAGCACCTTTCTCCGGGCTCGAAAATTTAAAGCATTTGCAAAATTGAAGTGCCGCCGCGATTCCAGAGAAGTGGGGAGGTGCTTTAGTGGATCTAGTAGCTATAGAATTTCTTGATTTTTGCGCTGTTGGTGTGTGGTGAGATGAAAGTGAAATTCCCATGCGTTGCGTTACTTGTTTAGGTTATACTTGAGGTAGAATTGACATTACTGCGTCGAGTGAATATCTCCCTCAACATATTTCGTATGAGAGTGAAGTTAAGAGCCTCGGAATGTTCACAAACCTGTCTTTGTCCTGGTTAAGTCAAATTTGTGTTGCATACGAGAGCTCTCCGAGAGCGATGTATCCCATTCATTAGTTTACACTTTGCATATTTCTATTATGGCTTTGGTATCTGTGGCTGGTTTGAATCACCTCATATATGTTTGAAGTGCAGCAAGTGGAAAGTGGGATTTCTCTCGTCCTAATGTCAATCTCATTGGATGTTTTCCTGCTCCAGGTAATATGCAGAAGATGTCCGAGACTATGGACCAGTTCGAGAAGCAGTTTGTAAACATGGAGGTCCAGGCGGAGTTCATGGAAAGTGCGATGGCGGGATCGACCTCACTCTCCACTCCTGAAGGAGAGGTGAACAGCTTGATGCAACAGGTGGCCGATAATTACGGGCTGGAGGTGTCGGTTGGTTTGCCCCAGCCGGCTGCGCATGCCATACCAACCAAAGCGTCTGAAAAGGTCGAAGAGGATGACCTGTCCCGGCGTCTTGCTGAGCTTAAAACTCGAGGATGAGAATATTTCTTTAGGAAGTGATGTGAGGTACACTGTATTGGGGCTTGTTATAATCTGATAAAAGACTTTTTGCCATGTAAATTCATCTGAATGAGAACGTAGACGCGACTTCTTTGTTCTTGGCCACAGGTAGCATACCTTTGTTTGTAGAGCAGTGGAAATTCGTAATTTGGTCTATTGGTTGAGCATATTTCATATTTGTGTAACTTGATTAGCTACTTGGGTCTTTGTCTTCTGGTGCCCTCTTTCAGCTAAGCTGAAAATCCGGACAGCTTTTTAGCTGTCGTCCCCGGGCACGTTGAGGAAATGAAACAACTGAGCCGGGAAGTGACCTAATGTTCTCCAGCATATAATGCTCTTTTGCTAAATGAGCTCGTCCACATCCTCATTAATCAAGAAATATTGCCCATGGGAGTGAAAGGAAGCTCTACTTTTAGGCCGAAAAGTGGCTGAAGTGAACTTTGTCTTGGGAGGAGCCACTTCTATTAATCAGAGGGAGCTCTGTGGTGCATAGAAAAAGAAACAAGGCCGGTTAAATATCGGTAGATATGTAGGATGTAGACCTTATGTTTTCTAGTCATATAATGTCTGATAGATCTCTTTCAGACAGGAACATGATTAACGGATGACTCTAAAAACTTCATATTCTTTACAACAACCAGAGGAGAAAAAGGACAGTCTGAATAGCAGCTTCTCGATTGCATCTATGCACGTTCATACTTCAAGGGCCTCCACCCTCTCTGTCCTTCGATGTCATCGGAGGTTTCGAAGTAATGGTGCTAGCAAGTCCCTGAAATTTCCTATGAACCTTCTGAAGTAGCTTTGTCTGTTGAGCTGGGGACACATGGAACCCGATAGAATCGAGGTACCAGCCGCTTCGTCCCTTGAATCCGACTATCCGGCCATCCGATGGGAAAGAAAATGGCGTGCCATGTTCCATCCCAAACGGCCCGAACGTTCTTTTGTTGCTCTTGAAGGTGAGCGATCTAATGACCGGACTGCCTCCATGAACCACGGGACAGTGGTAGCCACTCACGCTGACCAAATACTCGTCCGGGAACTGCAGCTTAATCTGCCATCCCAGATAATTCATGTCATGTTCTCTTCTACAGCCGTTTCTTAAAAAATAGTTGGCGGCGGTTTAGTTCTTGAATATAGTACTAACCTCAGCTGATTGATCACCCCCATGACCTCCGTGCTTCTCTGCTGCCACAGGTTTTCCATTCTTATCGTACACCGCGCAGATCAAGTCGATGCAATGGCCGAAAACAAGAGTGATCTCCCTCACGCCGTGGTAACTCCCATCGTCCCAGCTGGTTCCACCATTTCCTCCCCATGGCCCGACTTCTATGCTGTTCTTCTTCTTCGTCCCACCTCTATTCTTTTTCCCATCTTCCTGCAACATCAGTGATCCGCTCTCATGCCTCTTTGTGAGGATGTTGACTATCTTAAATTTATGGTTGAAAGGTTATTCTTAGTAATTTGGTCGATGAGTTCATGACCATGCGGACGGCAGGTCGTTCTTCTATCATCCTATTAATCTTCAATCATACTAGCTTTAGATTCTTCTATCATCCTATTAATCTTCAATCATACTAGTTTTAGATTCCGATCGTATACTTTGAGGGTTATTCGCAAAACGCCTGACCGAGTATCTATATTATCATCCATGAGTTTGGCGAAATCTACTCAATGTTGAGCCCACGTAGGTACCTTGAAGGATGATCCCGTCGAGTCACAACACCTACTTATAAGAGCGTAACCCATTCATCCAACGGGAGATGGTTTTCAAATTAAAAAGATTTTAGCTGATGTGTCCTGGTTTAAAGGGAAGAGAGGATTATGAGAAAAAGCAACTTGTAGAAAGCAAGGACATGCAGATATCAAACCAGAACAGAAAATTGGAGAAGACACCAACTGAAATGCAAATGATATCGGCCTTTCTTACCATGAAGAAGACTGCTAACTTGAAGCAGAGAATCTGGGTATGGAAGAACAAGATCCAAAGCTCAGAGGCGAAAGATATTGTTGCTTGTGGGTGGAAAGTGATGATGCTCATACAATAAGCTATATAGGAATCGAGTGGACGGCGGCTTAGTGCAGCATCAGATTCCACCTTGCTAAGCAAGAATCTGAACTTTTTGCCTTTGAGCATAAGAATTGAACCTCTCAAATTCCACGGTGAGAAAAGATGACACTTGTGAAACAAAAGGTACATCAAAAATGGATGCGCACCCGCTGTGGCAGGGTAAGAATTATCTGTTTTCACTCTCAACCATCCAGGAAAAGAACGCATAAAGCTTCGACGAGGATTCTAGACATTAGTCTAACAAATAGTGAATGAGCTAAATTTTTCTTTCTCTGCTTTTTGCATATATGCGCTTAACATGAACCATACTCAGCAGCAATCTCTAACTTTATCAAGAAGTCAACTATGAACAAACCGCATTCACATAATGGCCTACTGCAATCCGCCTTTGCAATAAGCAACGTCCTTGTCAATCGTGCATGTTTCCACAAAAAGAAAAGAACTAGGAAATAAGCAATCACAGATCAGATTCACTCAGGGATTCGCTTTGTGGGTACGCGATCTGGGCTTCCACTCCAGTGTAAAGCCAGTTGATTTCTGCAGTACCGTTGGAGATGACTTCAACAAGGACATCCAGCTACTACTCCTTTCATCTCCAGCCAATCCAACGTCTAAAGTCTTGACATTTTCTAGGAAGTGCCTCCAACATTTGTTCTCATACGAGACAAATCCGCAACAACTCAGGCAATTATCACGTTCCATCAACAAACCATGTGCTAGCTGCACCAGTTGTTAAGAGAATTTCATTAATGTAAATAGAAGTAGAAAGATAATAAGAGCACACCTAGAAAGTGAACCCGCATGCAATGTCTGCATAATCTATTGAAAGTATCAGCTGCAGATGCCATTGCAAATGCCAAAGGAGTAAGTCAAGTTACTCACCATAGAAACGCATGAGCACGGAAAGAAATTCAATTCAAACATCATAGCACTTCCAACGTTCAAATCTATGTTGACAGGGTAAGAAACCAAACCTTTGGTAATGTGCTATTAGGAGATGTTACGATAATGACAGCCTTGGGATGCCAAGTCCGTAACAAACTCTCTAGTATGTCTTTGAACCCTCTGGACAAGTCAACAATCTCGAGATCAAGATTCTTTATTGGAGGAGGCGAGAAGTCTCTGAGGTCTTCATGAATGATGACATTCTTATCAAAACAACAGAGTTGATTTAGGGAAGAGCCAGAAATAAGAATACACAATTGCCAGATTGTTAGTTCTGCACATAGAACATTAAGAAAAAGACAGACTGTACCTCCTCACAGCAGAGGACCAACTTCATTCCTCTTGAATGATTGATCTTTCCAAGAAATAAACGCCAGTTATCAGACCAGTGGTCCTTATCACTATCAAGTAGCGGATTCCGCATGTGTTTCCATAAAGTAATTTTCACCTCCTTCAGATCAGAAGGTAACAATGACAAGGAGGGCATTTTATTTCCCTCAAACTTTAAAGAACAAAGGTTTGGGGCATTAATCTCAGCATCATGTAATATTCTGCACTGTCTCAAGACTAAACGCCTCAGTACCGTACTTAGTATCGTGACACTTTTCAAGGAATTGCACCTGCTCAGTTCCAAGGTTTCCAGTAGAGGACATTGGTCGAGCAATGCTTGGAACGTTTCAACTGTCAACGCAGCATTCTTTAGGCTATTGACTTTAAAGATCTACAAGTGGCCAAAGACAAAGTGAAGGGCTGGGACCCAGGCTTATGTCGAACTACACAATACGAGAACGTCTGAAGATTCGGTGCATCAACTTTGATAAACTTCAATTTAGGGCAGCAATGTACCTCAAGCTTATCAAGTTTAGCAAGGCCAGAGAACATAGGTGAATTCAACCCAGTGCAGCATATGAGCCTCAAATCCTGGATCAAAGGGCAACAAAGGTTCAGTTGCCAAACATGAAAGTCACAAATATAGAGCTTGCCAAGACAAAGTCCCCGCAAATTAGGTAGCTTTATCTCCCAAAGCATTCCTAGCTTGCAATTGAACAACTTTAATCTAGTTATCGCTGAGGAAGTGAAGAGACTCTGAGGCAGATTATAAAGTCCATTTGTCAAGTGTGGAAAGTGGAGATCCAGCTCTCGGACATTGCTTTTGGCCACGAGACTTAACCAATTATCAATCCTATTGCTAAAATCCAAATCACAGTATGTCATGCGGAACTGAATTTTCTCCATATGATATCCACCCTGAACACGACTTTGCACAGAGCGAGAGGCAAAATTCATAAACACTTGTGTGTTCTCCCTAAACTCCTGCTGCATACTATTCTCTGCTTTTGTGAACTTCCGTTGGTCGAACACCAGAATGGAGTAAGAGGAGCAGATTTCTCTCCATTTCTTGGACAAGGTGGTAGCTCGCGCAACTTCTTTGGACTACGCAACAGTGACAGAATATGATGAATTATATGTTCTGGCAATGCTGAGATAAAATCATTTGAATCAACTGTCTCATTACCAGTGCATGTATCCATCTTTAATCTTTTCTTATCATGACCAAAAGTCTCTCTGTCATCAGTGTCATCTTCCCTGTTTTGCTTTAATTGACCTCGTGATGCTTGTGATTTTTCATTCATGGAATCACCGATATGGTCAGTTATCTCTGTGCTTGTCCCACTCTGCGTCCTAAATTCATCATCACCTGCAGTCTCCAAACATTCTAAATCTTCGTCTTCACAAAGTAAGGCCACTTCTGATATCTCATCTTCCGGGTCATTGATCATCTGATCGACGCCCGATTGAACTTTTCTCTCTTTACCAGAGCGGGCTTTTCGCCGCAGAAGTTGTTGGACAGCTCCAGTCGGGGACATTTATCTTACTATATGAAAAAAGCAACCGATACCTACGATCAGATTGGATTATATAACAATTTGCGGAAACTTTGCAATGTGATGTGATAATAAGCACGTTAGAATTTAGAGTCAATAGCATCTGTCGATAAAACAAACAAGAGAAGTTCAACGAGTATTAGGTAATCCAAAAGGCGAAAATACAACCGACGACTACTGAACTCAGGATCGAGGCAATAACCTAGAAGCCGACATTCAGGTGCATCCAAGAGAAGCCACGCCGCCACGGGTTCATTAAATAAGCACCAGGAAGAGAACATATCGAGAAGCAAACCCAACAAAGTCTCGACTCGGTACACAGCTTTTCTCAAGAGATGAGATGCGCAACTAACAAGAACCAAAATAAAGTCTAAGCCGACACAGCTCTTACACATGAGCCGAGATACTCAACCCGCAAAAAACACGACAAAGTCTCCACCTTTATACACCTCCTCGCGAGACGAGACGCTTAACCAACATACCCAACATTCATCCGGCAGAAAAACGACGAAATTTCACAGAGCCCCGACGACAGTGCCGGCAGCAAGTCAAGAACTTGGGCACGTACATAACACGTTACAAGAACAGAGAAACAACACAGTGAGGCCGCGACGAAACCGCAGAAGAAAAACTACCGAGAAAAAGATATCGTCACGTTCGTGCCTTACGGCGAGACGCAAAAAAGGCAGAAAGTCTTGGGTTACCTGGGAATCTCTATCCATGCGCCGGACCAGCAGAGGCAGAAATTTCTGCAATGGCGAAAAGGGTTTTGTCTTCAAGCTTTGCGTGCGAGCGGGCAGCGGTTGGGTTCCCTCGAAAATCGCGAATTTTCGCGATTTTCGCATGAAGAGTTGCACCTCTGATTTGCCCAAAACAAATCAAGAAGAAAAACAGAGAGAAAAGAGAGGGGGTGCTTTTAATTGCAATCTAAACTGATCGGGGGTCTCGTGGGCCTGTCCCCACCAGCCTTGTAGTCCAATAGATCGTGCTTTGTTTGTTTGCTTTGTTTGTTTTGACCCGAGAACCCCTAAGCTGGCAGCTGGCGAGGTAAACCCAAACGACGCTAGCGGAGAACCCACCACCCCGACGTCACACTTAAGATATCAAGCACCTCTACTGGGTTTCGAACACCTCACCTTTGGGGAAGGATCAACGGAGTCCTTATCCAGTGGAACCACCACGATCGGTGGTTTTGTTCAACTTTATGTTTCGATAAAAGATCTAATCAAAAAGTCAAATCATTCGTGCTACAACAATTGCAAAATAAAATTATATGAAACACAAAGAGAATTCATTTTTTTTTAAAAAAAACTTATTCTTCTCTCCTTAAAAAATGAGCCGATTGAAGAAAAAATAAGAACTTTAGGCCTCACATCCAATTCGGCCCATCCAAACAAGTTACAAGGTGTATTTATAATAGGGAAAATTTCAAGTAATAACTTGAAATGTCATATCAGTCTCAAAGAAGAGTCTAATTTCGTTGAGCGATCAAATCATCTTGTCAAGGGCATTTTTTTTTTTAATTTTATTTCTTTTCTTCCTTGTTCATTTTCTTCTTTGCTGCGTCTTCTCATCTCTCTCTCTCTTCTTTTTTTTTTTGGGTTGTGTCCAATGTGGCTGGCCTTGCCTAAATCTAAGTAAGGTGAGCGAGGCTCTAGCAAGGCTCGCCTCGATTGCAACTGCAATGCCCTCGCCCAGATTTGGGCAAGGGTTTTGCTGTCCTTATCCGTTGCCGGTGCCACCAGTATCGCTACAATACTCGAGTTGGTTGTTTCGAACACGCAACTCCTCCAACCTTCGCCATGGTTGTTCGTGATACTTTGGCCATCCATCTTTGCTCAACTTTGGCACCATGCCAGAAATGTTCCAAGCACGCACACACGTCTCCTTGATCATCATCGTCTCTCTCTTTTTCTCTCAGCCTCGCTAGTAATTTCGCCTTTCCTTTTGAGCTCCAGGTTTCGTCTCCTTGTCCATGTCCATGTCTTAGCTTTTGCCGCTTTCTGGTTTTCACTCCGCTGACAACTTCCCCTTTTCCTTCTCAAATCATCTTGCTAGACAAATAAGTCATAGAGAAGAAGAGAAAGATATAATATATAACCAACCACACACACATCTTTAGATGAAAAATGCCCTTAATCAGTCAGAATATTTGATCAACCAACGATATCAAGCTCTTATTTGAAACTCTCATAATCGTTTCAGGTCTTTATTTAAAATTGTTACGCCCACTTTCGGTTATTATTTGAAATAAGGTATATTGTAGTTCCTCTTTTAATAAAATGAGGACACTTCGAACCATTATTTGTAATTTTCCTATTACAACATGTCTAGAAGAAAATTGACTCTGAATTAACACAGTCATTTGTTGTAGCATCGACATCGTTTTGTTCTAAGCGATAATATAATTATTTTATGCGGAAAATACAAAACATGGAATCTTTAATCTTCATGATTTTCAAATAAGAGGAATGAGGACATGCATTTATTTATAACGAAACCTTGAAAGTATTTGTTGCGGAAAAACGAAGAGATGAAAAAATCCGATCTCTTTCCCTTGACCTACACTTTTCCTTAACGTATTTTATTTGATGGAATATAGAATATAACGTTCGTTCTTTTCATATTGTAGGTGGAGAGGACCAAATTCTATTTATTTAGGCCGTTAATAAGTGCCTTCCATCAAAGTATATTCTACCTTTATGCATTTTCATAAGAACTATAACTCTTCACAAGGATTGCACCTTTTCGTTCCATGAGAGTTGCAATCTTTCAAGGCCAATACCGAAATGAACAAGACATCTTCAGAATTAAGAAAGTTCAGGTTAATGGCTAATTAATAACATCATGTGGGGTACAATTATTCTTACATTTGTTTCACACGTTTTTTTTCCTTTTTATCATATTTTCCAAACGAAAGACAATGGCATACTTCAATCCTCATATTAAAATAACAAGCGTGCTAAGGACTACTTGTTTTAAAATAATCTACTTCTTATGCGCATGCTCCTTCGCGCTTCATTAAATAATCGTAGCTTAAATAGAAAATGCAGAAGGGACAATTTATCGCGGAATCAAAGTCGAAATTCACATGAAGGCGTGCAGATTCTTGAAACTAAGCATCACGCATGTATTATTGCAATCTGCATAAGAAATAATGAATATTTGCGAAACCGAGAGGTCCGGTTTATTGAGGTGGCGACAGCGATGTGTTGATTCTTGACCAGAACATCCGAGCAATAATGTGCCCGAAAACGCCAAGCTTTTCACTGTTGACAAATGACAACTGACATTGTAATGCAACAATTATTGGCTCATCTCGGTTGGTTTCCCCCCATGTTCCCGACAAGACCGTGTTCGATTTTGTTTTGCACTTGTAATTTATTTCTTTTCTTTTCGGGAGTCGGAGATCTCGATCTTTCAACGACACGTGCTGAATTTTATTTCAGCACGTTGTGAAGACTTTCTGTAAGTCCTCGAACGATAGGAAATCTTTGATTTTAAATGAACCGCAGCCAGAAAAAGATACTTTGCCGTTACTTTATTTTTAAAGTCATTGGGTGATACTTTTCTCAATACGGAGTGGTGGCGACTTTTCACGCATTAGATAGATTTTTCGTAAGAGTGACAGTCCTTCAATTCCATGTATATTAAGTAATTATGGATGCATATATGTGCTCTTAGGTGGGTATTTTATACCTAAGCATTGCATTAGAAGTGGATAAACATGGGTTTGTGAATACATAGAGATAAACCAGACTATCTTTTTGAAGATTTGGATGACTCATGGTTATGGGGATATGCATCATACCACGTTTCCTTTGACTTATAGCAATTAACTAAGAAAAAAGTTATCTTTCCATTATATTGAAACCTATTTTAGGCGGATTACCGGGAGTTAATAAAATGATTTCATTGACTTCATAAATTAAGGAAGACATGTGTCGAAATGAGTGATTCGGATATAAATGTATTCACATTTAATAGTTTGTAAATCGAAAGAAATGTTGCACGCCTTATCTAAACATCCAAATTAGTTTCTTTTCAAGAGATTGTACTTGTAAATCGAAAGAAATGCTGGATTTTGTTTTGTATTTGTAATTTATTTCTTTTCTTTTTGGGAGTTGGAGATCTCAATCTTTCAACAACACGTGCTGAAATAAAATCCAACACGCTGTGAAGACTTTTTGTAAGTCCTCAAACAATAGGAAATCTTTGATTTGAATGGACACAGCTAGAAAAAGATGCTTTTGTCATTACTCTATTATTGAAGTCACCATATGATATTTTTCTCAATACGGACTGGTGACGACTTTTCACGCAATAGATAGATTTTTTGTAAGAGTGACGGTCCTTCAATTCCATGTATATTGAGTAATTATGGATGCATATATGTGCTCTTAGGTGGGTATTTTATACCTAAGCATTGAATTAGAAATGGATAAACATGGGTTTGTGAATACATAGAGATAAATCAGACTATCTTTTTGAAGATTTGGATGACTAATGGTCATGGGGATATGCATCATACCACGTTTCCTTTGACTTATAGCAATTAACTAAGAAAAAAGTTATCTTTCCATTATATTGAAACCTATTTTAGGCAGATTACCGGGAGTCAATAAAATGATTTCATTGACTTCATAAATTAAGGAAGACATATGTCGAAATGAGTGATTCGGATATAAATGTTGCACGCCTTATCTAAACATCCAAATTAATTCCTTTTCAAGTGATTGTACTTGTAAATCAAAAGAAATGCTGGATTTTGTTTTGTACTTGTAATTTATTTCTTTTCTTTTGAAGAGTTGGAGATCTCGATCTTTTAACGACACGTGCTGGAATAAATTCCAGCACGTTGTGAAGACTTTCTGTAAGTCCTCAAACGATAGGAAATCTTTGATTTGAATGGATCGCGGCCAAAAAAAGATGCATTGTCATTACTCTATTATTAAAGTCACCGGATGATACTTTTTCTCAATATGGACTGGTGGCGACTTTTCACGCATTAGATAAATTTTTTGTAAGAGTGACAGTCCTTCAATTCCATGTACATTGAGTAATTATGGATGCATATATGTGCTCTTAGGTGGGTATTTTATACCTAAGCATTGAATTAGAAATGGATAAACATGGGTTTGTGAATACATAGAGATAAATCAGACTATCTTTTTTGAAGATTTGGATGACTCATGGTTATGGGGATATGCATCATACCACGTTTCCTTTGACTTATAGCAATTAACTAAGAAAAAAGTTATCTTTCCATTATATCGAAACCTATTTTAAGCGGATTACCGGGAGTCAATAAAATGATTTCATTGACTTCATAAATTAAAGAAGACATGTGTTGAAATGAGTGATTCGGATATAAATGTATTCACATTTAATAATATGTAAATCGAAAGAAATGTTGCACGCCTTATCTAAACATTCAAATTAGTTCCTTTTCAAGAGATTGTACTTGTAAATCGAAAGAAATGCTGGATTTTGTTTTGTACTTGTAATTTATTTCTTTTCTTTTCAAGAGTTGGAGATCTCGATCTTTTAACGACACGTGCTAAAATAAATTCCAGCACGTTGTGAAGACTTTCCGTAAGTCCTCAAACGATAGGAAATCTTTGATTTGAATGGATCGCGGCCAAAAAAAGATGCATTGTCATTACTATATTATTAAAGTCATCGGATGATACTTTTCTCAATACGGACTGGTGACGACTTTTCACGCATTAGATAAATTTTTTGTAAGAGTGACGGTCCTTCAATTCCATGTATATTGAGTAATTATGGATGCATATATGTGCTCTTAGGTGGGTATTTTATACCTAAGCATTGAATTAGAAATGGATAAACATGGGTTTGTAAATACATAGGGATAAATCAGACTATTTTTTGAAGATTTGGATGACTCGTGGTTATGGGGATATGCATCATACCGCGTTTCCTTTGACTTATAGCAATTAACTAAGAAAAAAGTAAGTTATCTTTCCATTATATTGAAACCTATTTTAGGTAAATTACCGCGAGTCAATAAAATGATTTCATTGACTTCATAAATTAAGGAAGACATGTGTCGAAATGAGTGATTCGGATATAAATGTAATCACATTTTAATAATATGTAAATAGAAAGAAATGTTGCATGCCTTATCTAAACATCCAAATTAGTTCCTTTTCAAGAGATTGTATTGCGCGAGGTACGTCACTGTTCTTCAAGTGCTTTTTGACGATTGGTTTCTCTAATTTTGGTGATAAGATCATGCACTTTTCTAAGGACATCACGCGCTAGAAAACTTTTTCTCCTTCGGGTTCGTGTTCGATTTCTTCACGTCTCATGTATAATTCGTTCACTCTCTCTCTCTCTCTCTCTCTCTCTCTCTCCCCCCAACTGCTTCAATATCACTGGCTTAAACGCCCAAAAAAGGGAAAATAATTAAAAAAAGATATAAAAAATTAAAATTGGAAACAAAATTCCTTAAATGCAGGCTGGTTTGCTCGTCCTAATCCTTCTTCAAAAGCTCAGCTCACTTTCTCATGTGATTCCTCCACCTCCTTCCTACTCTCACCTCTCTGGCAGGGGAGAAAAAAAGATTCTCCTTTTCGAGAAAAGCCATGGATATTCCAAGGCGGGTCTTCCTGGTTTTTCTTCTTGGCCTGTCGTGCACAACTTGCCTTTCATCCGATTCTTCCTTGAGCTCAAATGGGTCGCCGGCATCCCCCCAAAAGTTGCTCGATTTCGCCAAAAGCCGAGATTTTTCCGAGTGGATGATTGGCATTAGGAGGAAGATACACGAGAACCCTGAATTGGGATACGAAGAGTTTGAGACCAGCAAGCTTATAAGGTCAGAATTAGACAAAATGGGGATTCGATACAAGCACCCACTGGCGGTAACTGGCGTCGTTGGCTCTATTGGGACTGGCAAGCCTCCTTTTGTCGCTTTGAGGGCCGACATGGACGCTCTTCCCTTGCAGGTTTGGTCAACCGTTTTTCCTTCTGCTTCTTCTGCTACGTCGTGCTCTCCTTTTTCTAGTTTGGCTATTGATATTCTCGTGGCTTTGTACACTTGGTCATTAGAAAGACCAGAGCTTTATTTTATCTTGTTTTTTGTGTGTAGAAATGGTTTCAGGGTGAGAACGAAAACTTCATGAAATTTGGTCCTACATTGGGTCCCTGTCAAGCACCTTTTCTTTTTAACGATTGGATGAAGTTTGAGGACATAAAATCTAGCGCATGGAGCGCGTTAACTCTATTTGCTTAGAGCCATGAGTAGATGGTTATGACGGTCATTCACTAAAATTTGCACTGATGCTTTTGTCCTTCAATAGGAAATGGTAGAGTGGGAGCACAAGAGCAAAGTTCCTGGGAAAATGCATGCTTGCGGACACGATGCTCACGTTGCAATGCTTCTGGGTGCTGCAAAGATCCTTCGAGAGCATCAGGAAGAAATACGAGTAAGTTTTACGTACTTCTTTCATGATAGACACCCTAGCTTCGTTGCTTAAAAGATCGGCGTTCAATGAGTTAGGATGGTACTGAATCGACCTGACTCGTAAGGTGTTCGGTGGTTTCGATGAAAAACAGCAAGCAAAACGATTCCATCTCGGGGCTGGCCACAGAGAGAGATTTCTTGCCGCGTCAACCCATTAAACGTATCTGAGTCATCTCCTCTTCACATTTGCTGCAACAACAACAACAACAGGAACAAATTTAGCCTTATTGCACTCAATGGGGTCGGCTGTGTGAATTTTTTTAAACAGTATTGGGCTGGACTTTGTATCAAGCAGTCTATACAAGCTCCATCTTTTGAGACCTTCATTTTATTTACTCGTATCATTACAGTTGAAACATGTAAATCAGTGCTCTGTCTTGATTAATCTTACACCATATCATGTGTACATTTTACGCGACCAGGGCACGGTGGTACTTGTCTTTCAGCCGGCAGAAGAGGGTGGTGGAGGAGCTAATAAGATGATCGATGCCGGGGCGCTTGAGAATGTAGACGCTATCTTTGGGCTACATGTTGCACCTCATTTGCCTGCTAGTGTAGTGGCTTCAAGGCCTGGCCCTCTTTTGGCTGGGAGCGGTTTCTTCGAAGCGGTCATCAGAGGAAAAGGCGGTCACGCTGCAATTCCTCAGCAAGCGATAGATCCTATACTCGCAGCATCTACTGTGGTTGTTAGCTTACAACAACTCATTTCGCGGGAAGCTGATCCTATAGACTCTCAGGTACTTCCAACGAATCTATCTGTGAAGATACCGTCCTGTTTAATGCCTAACTTTCAATGACCTCCCGTCTAATTAAAAAGTAGGAGGAAATTCTGGAGGTTCTTTTGGAATTAACCGGAAGGATGATTGATCCGATTCTCAGTACCTGATATTCAAACTTTCATCTGACGCTATCGGTGCATTTCCAGGTTGTGACAGTCGCAAAATTCCAAGGAGGAGGAGCATTTAATGTTATTCCAGATTCTGTTACTATTGGCGGCACCTTTCGAGCCTTCTCAAAAGAGAGCTTTATGTATCTAAAACAGCGAATTGAGGAGGTACAGCACTTCACACCCTACTTAGCAATGAAATGACCAAATTTTACCAGGAGCTGAAACTAGAGAGAACTGGTTCGACGAGACGCCTTTTGTTACCTTCAGTCTTCTAACATTCAGAAATATGCTGGTCCTATTTTTTCAACTGAGGCACTAATTACTCTGTTTTTTGCCATATTTACTCCAATTCATGCGCTGATCACACTGCAACAAAATTGATCTGTTTGGCCTTTCCAGGTTGTAACAAGCCAAGCTGCTGTTCAGAGGTGCCATGCCACCGTTAATTTCTTTTCAGAAGAAAAGCTCTTCTTCCCACCGACCATAAATGACGAATCCTTGCATAAGCACTTCAAGAAAGTTGCTAGAGAATTGCTCGGCCCTCATAAAATCAATGATATGCAGCGATTGATGGGATCGGAGGACTTCTCATTTTACCAGGAGGTGATACCTGGGCACTTCTTCTTCCTCGGAGTAGGGGATGATACAGGCGAACGCTATGACTCGGCGCCCCACTCACCCTATTTTGAGATAAACGAAGATGGGCTTCCTTATGGTTCTGCACTTCATGCATCTCTGGCTGTTACATATCTTCTTGATCAACAGCAAAAGTTCCAGTCTGTCGAGGGAGGGCCTCGAGATGAATTATAAGGATGATCATTGGTTTATATAAACAAGTGATGAAGAATGGTACTCCCAAATTTTCATGTCCACATTTTCTCCATGGACGGCCATGTATATATGGGAATTTTTCACTTGCTCATCTTCTGTAAGTTCGTTCTGGATTTCCAAAGAGAATCATAACAACAGGAAAATTTCCATCAACATTATACAACAATCGTCCAAGCCTTCTGGCTAATTCAACCTGAATGAAATGTAAATCAAAATTCGACCCAAAAAAAAAAAAAATGTAAATCAAAAACAGATTCCAAAATGTACTCTCCCCCACTGATTGTTGCAGGAGCCTTTTGGCTAATACTCTTGCAAGAATTAGGAACAACATTGCCATAGCCAGAAGATGCAAACAATTCGATTCCATATGATGATCTCATTGCACATTGTGTTTCCTCCAACATGAGGGTTCCGTATAAAAATTTTATTTAAGCATTATATAAGTTTTTCTAAGATTTCAAACCCAAATCCCCAAGGTAAGCCAAGACGCTACCTTCTTTCTAACCTATGTATATCAAGAATACTTGCAACACACAAAAGTAGCCTCTTGATTTTGATACTGATACAATGAACTTAACTTCCAATTACTCAGCTTATAAAGAATATAACTTCTACTGCTAGACAAATATCCATGTCCATCTCGTGAGTTGAGAGCGTCCATCAAAAGCCAAAAACTTTTGATGCAAGATTTAGAAGGGGTTCTAAAGCACTGGGAGCAAACTTTCTAGCAAAGAGAAAACACAGTGAAGATGGTTGGTTATTGTAAAAGCATGTGCTACGCTCATTAATTTTCTTCTTGAAGAATTCTTCGGTTATATCGGCCTTCCCGAATGTAGCAGGGTGAGCACCGCCCCTTGACCAATCCACCCAAGTGAGGGTCCGGTTTGCCAAAAGACGAGGGGACTGAATTGCCAACATAGTGGGAAAGTAATGTTCATCCACATAACAAGCCGGTCTACAGAAATCTCTGAACTTGGGGTAGTACTTGATGTCTACAACTATGTCTAAAGCAAGTTTCCTGTTTACTTCAAACCACTGAGCACCTTTACGCCACTGAGTGATGTTGACTTCAGGGGCCATATTTTCGTTATAGCGACCTCTTCCATAAGGCCCAGCTTCATCGAATGAGCCCACGAAACTGTACCTGGACCTCAATAGGTAAAGATAGATGATGCTGAAGTTTTGTAGAGGAATGCAGGATTCAGACAGCAGGACAAACCATTCATTGGATACATCGAGAAGCGCATTAGCCAAGAGTCTCCTCTCAGCGTCGCACATACTCATCATCCCCCACTCCGCCACCTGCACAGTAAATACTCAAGTGAAAAGAATACTGGATTTCCCCATCAACAGCTCAATAATTTCATTGTACATGTGGTTATCATCATGCAAGCACAGATTAAAAATTAACAAGACAGCAAGTTTCTTGAGAATGGCTTGGGCACATGGCACCATATTCATTTTGTTAGGATAACCATATATCATGGAGCAACCTTTCAACGAAGCTTCAAAGTCATATTCTTAAATGATGAAGATAATTACACTTAAAGTGGAGAAATTCAACACAAAAAGTAAATAACCCCAGAAGATTACTTGATAATTTACATATCTATTGACATGTTTGGTTTAACAGTCAGAAGGCAGCTCAAGGGGAAAGAATCATCTGCATGTACTTGCTATGACAGCATATGATTATAAAAAAGGTGAACAAGGTACTTAAACTGAGAAATGCAAGAGACCACCAGCAAGTGAAGCAACCTATCATTACACATGAGCTATCTTAAACCCAAGTATATGGAATAAAGACGGCCCATTCTTCTTTTACATTAAACAATGTCGTCAAGAATCATTATAAACCAAAGACAAGTGACACATCCCTCACCAGGATTTATGCTGCTATATTGCCAGAATCAATAAAAATAATCTTAGTCCTACCGTGGATTTCTCTATAAATCTGTATGCAGAGTCATTTCAGGGGTTCAAATGAAAATGAGATACCATCAACCTTTCTCATGATGAAAAAAACATGCTTCATGCTGATTATTGTGAATCTTTGCTATCGCAACCAAGTTTGTGTAACATGAAAAAGAAAGACTCCAGAAAAGTAATCTCAAAGCTGTTAAGCATGAAGCAATCCTAATTTAACCAAGCCACTTAAGTTACAAGAGGAGGTCATGCACCAAGTGCAAGTGCTTTTCATCCTTTCGTGCAGACAAAATGCTCTGTGATAGTAGAACTAAAATTACTCTTCCCTATTCAGAAGTACATATATCCATCTCTATATGTGATAGCAAAATTGTTGCCCTCAATATTACGTGAACTACAATACAAATATGAACATCCTTCTTGATATAATGAAGAGCTATTTTTGGAGGGCTTCTATTCCCACTCCTACCTTCTGACAAAGTAACTGCTTTTACTTTCTTCCCATGTGTCAGCAAGAATGAATCTACAAGCAAATCAAGGATAAAGCCTTTAACAGCTAAAATTCTAAGGGATGCTAGGCTTGTGCTTTTTGGTCGTGAGCATAAATAAGGCAGGGAACGCAAATAATCTCCCAGAGTGGGAAATAACCCAACCAAACGCCGGTTCAGCTTTTACCTTTTCTCCTCATTCACAATTTTAGCGCTTCTAAGAGAATTCTACCAAGAGCAGCAGCACAGCAAAAGCCTAGATATATATTTTTTTCTTCTATTTAGAAAAATGGTGAATGTGGTAAGCAACGTGTCAAAAGTTAGGCACTGCATTATTAGATGCACGAATCCTTCAGATAAAGATCTAACAGGGCCAGGGAAAAAAGTCAAGTATTAGCTAATGATTGAAATGGTTTGCAATCAGATGATCCAAAATGCAGATTATTAATTGTCTAACTGAAATAACTTAATGGCGTGAATACAAAGGAAGTCGTAGGAAGCAGAGTAGCCCTGGTAACATGGGTTACTGACTACATCTCCAACTAAACCACAATTCCCATGAAAGGCTAAAATTGAAACAGCCTTAAGGAACATAACCAACATTTTGCAATAGTCATGGTGTCAACATATTGTTAGAACTCATGCAACCAAATACACTGAAAAAGGCTTCAATGACCTCTGTATTGTCATGTGAAAGAGGGAGAATTCATATTCTTTCTTGTGGTAGACAGGAGAAGAATGCTAAAACTCTCACTGTTCTTGTTGATGAGAAAGAAACTTAACGGAGAAACATGACCTTTGATATCAAAGCTTGCTGATACCTGGCTTGGGATTTGTCTCTGGTAGAAGACTGATGTTGGAGGAAAATCAGCATGGTAAGATGGATGCGAGTGGATGTAGATGGAATACTTGTCCTCATTCCCCTTGAAGAACCTCTCCCAGAGAGTGCCAGCGGCAGCGGACCCTTTGTCAAGAACATAAATGCGATCTTGGGTTTTCTCTTGAATGGGTAATTTTTTATTTGCGGCACGAAAGACGCCCGCCAAAATAGCTCAGAATCGTTCATGGTATGCAACAACTTGGACGGCGGCTTAATCCAACTCCACAGCCTACTAGACTCTTCAAAGCAAGGTCTTATGTTGGACTCTGCCACCGGAACGAGAATTCGACCTTGAACATTGAAATATTTCACAGCATACATACTAACAACAGAAAATCCGAGACTGACGAATAGAAACAACACGAAGAACTGGAGAACCCGCAACGGCAGAACCCTAGAATTAGATTGGTTTGCTTTAATAGCAATGGCTTCCTTCCCTTCCTCCATCGCCACTGCCCTTAATTGCATATTTGTTCCCCCCGCAAAAACCTGCACCCTTTTTATTGTCCGATGCTCATCACATGGACCAACGTCTCCTACGGACAGATCCCAGAAGAACCCATACCTCTTCAACCATGTCACTGCTTTCCTCAAACAAGAAAGGCGATATCGCGTTGTGCCGGAACAAGATCAGAAGGACCAAGATCACAATATCACCTTTTTAAATGGGCAACAAGAAGATCAGTTCTTTCACCAGATGGGCATTAGCAGAAAACTAAGTTTTCCCCAACAACGGGTGATGTCCGAACGAATCAAGACAACCCACGCTGAGATCCCTGGATTCAGCACCAATCAAAGGCATGAGAAATGAACGCCGCACGCACACGCACTCAGAGAGAGAGAGAGAGATTATGGTTACCATGTGGGCTGCTTTTTGTAATGGGGCGCACAGATTGCAAGACGTCACCCAGTTACGTGCCCAACCAATTGGGAAATGGCGTGATCAATGAATTTCGCACTGTTTGACACAATATTTAATTTCCGGCAGTTTCCTGAATGGCCGGCTGCTGGCGAATCTGAATGTCTGCTGCAGCATCCGCGCGAGAGAGAGAGAGAAGTTTAAGGAGGTATTCTTGTTTGTCCCCCTCAACAGGTGGCGTGGCATTGCTTTGAAAGCTACTAATATAGGACTTGTCTCGGGTTTGAATTCGGACCGTGTGATTTCGAGAGCAGACAGAATGAGGGTTGGCTGGGCCGAAAGCGAAGAAGGACACGTTTCATGGGCAGTTTCTTGATGGCTCTGTTGCTTTTTCTCCTGACTTGACTCAGCTCCTGAGGCTTCAAAGTTTTCTTTTTTCCCCATTTCTAGAGATCTTACGTGGAAAATTCTACCCCGGTTCCGCGGTTCACGGTTTAGCCGTAAATACCCAAATAGGTAAGCTTGAGTTACACAAGGTAGCGTGAGAATCTTATGCTTTGCGAACCTCGAGATGTCAGATTTGATTCTAGTTATGTGTAACCTCTCGAGATTGAACAAAGACAATGGCAATAAGACTTGATCACGTTAATTCCGACACCAGAAGAGATGAATTTAATATCATGCGTAAGGCTAATGTAGATACCGCTGTCAATGATGAAAGGGGAAGAAAATGGGGAGAAATATCCGCGTCTTTCTTTTATGTCAGTTCATGCTTTCATTAATTTTTCAAAACTTTTAGATATGGCGGTTGGTAAATGCTCTCCTAACTCACATGCCGACTTAAATTGACCCAACTCCATATTCTCTGTTATTTCATTTCTTCCTTTCTTTTTTCACTTCTGTTCAGCTATTGTTTTCGATGCTCCAGCAACCGCCAACACCTTTAATGTTTGACGTGGCACCTACTTCTTGCCCACTCAAATCAAGAGCGAAATGCCAAGAGCCTATGCTCATACAACATGCTTGTCATTGAAAGATACGACTAGTAAGAAAGTTCATTGTCAACCACTCAGAAGCATGTATACATTTCGAGAATGAGTTGGGTAGCTCGGACCCAAGAAAAGCAAAAAAAAAAAAAAAACCATATGCTCGACTAAGGTGCTAGGCTCAATGGTCACCTTCTGCTTAGCAGGTATTAGTTAATACAGTAATTATCCGGGACAGGGGAATGGGCTACTCATGCCGTTTCCTTTCTTCTTGTATTGATTGGAAGATACGAGCTGCCGATTCCGCAGCCGACCTCGGGTTATGAGGTACAACCTTGATCACCTTTTCTGGCCGGTTGCTGCTATGCGCCTGCACTTTCTGATCTGACTTTGTGGGATCTATAGGAAATAGGGAAGCGCAGCTCCTCCTAACCTTTCGGAGGGATTACTTCCAGTACTTCCCTGAAGCTCATTTTCCTTTACAGTTGGACTTTTAAGACCATCACACGAGATTACTCGACTTACCTGGGTTGACACGTTGCAGGAACTCTGGTGGGTTCGACTGATGTTAACTTCGCCTGTCGACCTCTGGTTGACCTGCGGATTTGATTGAGAGCCCAAAATGAACGGATTGCTCATAGGTTCAATGGCTGAGCTAGCAACAGATGGATTCATCGACGGAATTCCCCAAGGCAGAAAGAAGGTTTGGCCCGCCAGAGAAGTCCTGGGAAGGATTCCCATGGCTTGTCGTTGGGAAGCTGGGATACCAAATGTCATGCCTACATCATTGCCCATGGACTCAAAGCTTATAGGTGCGCAACCACCATAAAGGGGTCCAACAGTGCCTCCTCTGGGAGGGCATACCGCAGAATAAGACTTATAAACGAGCCCTTCCGAAGGGCTCATCATAGGAACTAACCACTGGTTTCCAATGGGTGGGAAGCACCGCAGGGTCGGTTCGCAAGCTGCTGGATTTGAAGTTTCTGAATAATGGCTTTGTTCTGGTCGTTCACCAATGAGCTTCTTGCTGAAGTCGCTATCTATTGGAGGGAGGGGAAGTTTTACCATTGGGGTTGGGTTCCTCTCTTGGGTGCTTAGCGAATTGCTTTTCAGTAGTGTTGTTGCTCCTATGAGACGTTCGGATGGAACTGACTTTATTGCATGGTGTTCTACTAAAGGATTCCCAAAGTAGAGACTACTTCCGAGTAGATGAGGAGATCTTGAAAGAAGTCTCTGCACCTGGATCACACAAACAAAAGGGTACCACAGTTTCACTTATTAAAACCATGTCCAAGAAGATAGAGATAGGTCAATTGCATAAGAGGCAGAGCAACTTTGAGTCAGTGAGAGAAGGTATACCCTTATTAGCCTATGCAACTCAAACACTTGTGCTGCAAAGATCCTCTGCTGACTGCAGATTGGACAGGAGAGATGAGTTAATTATGAAATGAAGGACATTTTCCCAAACAGGAATGGATTACAGTTGGAAAGATGCAGTTTTCTGCAAAGTAAGCAAAACGCAATGCATTTAGTGAACCTATCTAGAAATAGAAATAAAAACGTCAAAGGAAGAAGAGATAAATATTATTCATTCAACCGCAACAACATATAGTAAGTACCTTGAGCAATCTCAACCATTTCTGTTCCTACACAGACAAATAGATACTCTGCGTGTTTTTTTATTATGTAGACTTGTACAGAAAACTGATTATATGTTGTCTCTACCAGTACCATAGATCTAGATGTGAAATGGAAAATCTCAATGGAATGTGCATATTTATATTTCCATTATGCATCAAAGTCCTTCCATAGATGCACTTTGCACAGGAGGATTTCCGTTTACCCACCATCCCAGACATTGAAAGTTTATCATGTTGAGAAGCACTGGCCCCCACATCATATTGACAACGTATAATTTTTTGGCCAAGCATATTGATGATAGTAATAATGATATCATCCCCCTCGTCAATAATTTGCACGACCTGTTCCGTCACAGAAAAGACCATTTTGTTATAGCCTGCGCTTCACTATCAACCGAGTTCCCACCAAGATGATGACGATTCACTCTTCAACCATAATCAGATAGTGCTTATTACATTGTCTCACACGGACCATCGTCTTAAAATGAATCCTTCCCGTGTACAAAGGCATACTAAGAGTTTGAATTGCTCTGCAACAGCCAATCTGCTACCCTTAGGCTTCGCCAAAAATTTTCTTAATATGGTGGCAAAGATTAACAAATGTGGCCTTATGATCAGACACTGCTTTTCTTCGACAGGAGGGAGAGAGAGAGAGAGAGAGTATAAGGGATATTAGGGCTAATAGGAGCTAGCAAGGAAAATCATCTACAAGAGTCAGATAAAGAACTAATGCGAAAACGATTTTCCACCAAAGAAGAAAAATGAGATTTCTAAATAAGATGAAAAGCAACTTACTTGACAATAGCTTTTCTCGCATTCCAGTAATGTTTTTCACCTATTACTCCAACAACATCATCCGGCAACAGATACAAAGAAGATGGAGACTCTTCTAAACTGTCCAAGACATTACATCCATTTCCTTCTGCTGCTTGGATGGGATATCCACCATCTTCATGATCCTTATTGTCACACTCGGTCCCATTTGCACTCCTTTTCCCATTCTCAATCAATGGCTTTGAACCCAATCTACTCCTCATGTGTGAAGCATTGCCCTTGCTTAATTCCTCTAAAACTTCACCTCTAACCACTGATATGTTTTGCTGGACATGACACCGTCACCCATTGATGTATTCGAACATGCTAACCCATCAACTGAACTGCTTCTACATTCTCCAATTATAGATGCGTGAGATCCTTCTGAAGTTTCAGATATTTTGTCTTTGCTTGATGGGGGGAAAGATGCATCTGTATTCTCCCTACATAATGTGACTGGCCTCTCATGACTTGCCGAAGACACCTCTTGATTGTCCAGTAATGGATTTCTTGAGCATTGTCTTGACTTCATGCTGGTGGATCTTGTAGGGTCAATTTGCTTTTCTTGAGAACTTTTACTTTGGCTTGAATGGTCCATGTGTAAGTCAGGATTAAGCTTGAGATTTTTGTTGCACTTATGGTCACTATGGGGAGTTAATACTCTCTTGACAAGAGCTGGAATAGTAAAATCATCAGCTTCTCTGTGTTTCCTCGGAGCAACTCTCTTGAAATGCGATGAACCACGTGCTTGCATCAAGTTGATCTCTCTAGTTTCCATCAGCGAGTTCAACTTGACGCCAGCAGAAGCACGCAGTTCGGCTTTCCTTGCAAGATGAGTGACTGCCGAGCTATACAATGGTGTCAGCGTGTAGCTTTGGTTTGCACCGCCCTACAGTCACCATATAACCTAGCAATTAATTACAGTACACCTAAATGTCCAAATCGATGTATATTCATAATCACATATCAGAAATAGTCAATTCCAGTACTGCATTACAATTCGATAGACAGAACGGAAGAAACCGGAGAATGCTCTCGGTTCAATTGGACTTATAGCTACAGAGCAATTTCAAGACTCAGAATAAAAAATTAACGATGGCAAGAAATTGCTAAGAACTTACAAAAAGTGATGGCGCCGAAGAAGCTAAAGAGCCACCCTGGTCGAGTGGAAGGGGCAATAACGATCTCGTCGGAGAGTTGAACCTTTGTGAGGGAATGCTGAGCTGTTCATAGAGAGCCATTTTGTTCCTGGGAGGTGCTCTGGGCCCTCCTTTTTCCGTATCATTCACATGAAATCTAGGAAACATCGGACTCGTGTTCATCTACTTCTCATGATCTTTTACTTCTCTCATCTTCCCCTGATTCCTTCCTCATCACAAGCTCCACAGACTTCATTTTTTTTTTCTTTTCTTTCCCCACCCAAAATTGCTCAGGAACACCCCATTTCAACCCATACCAAGCACCCTCCACAAAGCACATAAAGAAAGTCCCTTATCACTTGTCACAGACCATCCAGCTCATAAAAATTCAAGCTTTCCCTCAAGAACACCCAATCAGATGCAACATTCCTCTCTTTTTTCACATAAAAACAACAACCCACGTTGCGAAAGCATCGCAGAATTGTCCATCTTAATCTATAAACAATTCACAACGGCAGGGAGTCGAGCTCATGAGGACCAAAGAACCTCGACGTGCGAAAGGCAATGGCTTCGGTTCATCAGCAAGCTGTCCGAAGAGGGACGTATCCACCGATCCCGAGGCCGACCCATCTCACAAGATCACACGTAATGCCCGAAAATGGAACGAAGGAAACACGCATCCGAACTCGTCCACAAACACCCAAATGAACAAAATCACCTCGAGGAAGGAGTGTATTTAAGCAGGAACTTCCTCATTGCAAGGAAAAGGGCTACCACCAACGGAACCAACTGCCAAAAATAAACATGGGAAACGGAGGCAACCCGAGAAAGAAAAGGAAAAGAAAAAGGGGAAACTGAAGAGAGTGTGGATAGATATGCACGAGGAAGATCGAAGACTCGGCTTGAGAAGAGGGCCTGCGCTAAAATCAATTCCACACAAATTCTGAGCGAATCACTCCGAAACATTAAAACAAAAAATAAAAATAAATCCACCGACGCAAAAAGAGAGAAAAACCTAAGCAAACAGAAGCTACCCAAAACAGGTATGGGCGCGGTAGGTCCCGAGTGGATAGGACTAGAAGGAAAAATCTGTATGCACTTGTCGTGAAGCTTACTTCATTCCCAGCCACCAGATACGATGAATTCGACGAATATGACGGTCGAGATTAAATGAGTTCATAATTTAATGCGTGAAAGAATTAATCTTCTTAAAAATATCCTCTTTGTTCACAAAAGGTTGCTAGGTCAATTAGTGTCGCCTCATATCAGATTGGCCGAACCAATGTCTTCGGAGAGGACAAAATCCCTCAGCTTGATGATCAGCACGTTCTCCATTCATACCCTATAATAACTAATCACATTTTCTTATGAGTGAGTACGGCATTTTCCATAGAAGCACAAGACCGAACTCCAAACCGAAGAATTCGTTTGCCCTTTTGCATTGGTTTAGTAAGGCAAGCTCTGCAGCGGGAGGAGGCCATATGATCTCGTGGATCTCGACCGCGGTTCATGTTTCTTCCGACCGATGAGTAATTTGGATGTCCTGAAACGTATCATCGGATTATTATTCGCTCCGAACTGGGATTAGTTTAAAGTCTCTCAAGCTTTCCCATGCTACAAATAAATGGGCCGGCCTCAGATCTTTTTAAGGCCTGCCTCTAGGAATCTCAATCCGACGAGCCGGGCTTGATGAGGCCTGCGGATGTAATTTTCCTGGTAAAGATGGACATCGTCCAGACCAGTTGACCTCGTGCGGGAGCCTTTACGTTATCTGAGCCCGGCATAAAGCCCGCACAGGGAGCTTGAAATAGCTCATCTCGTCTCAAACCCGTGCCATCAACCTGTTTTTTTTTTTTTTTTTTTTTTTTGTCGTTTCAATGATCTTGTTACCAACTGCGGCACGGCATCTCGAACCCGTCTCATTTTGGGTACTCATGACCCACCACCATGTTACTGTCTTAGGAAACACGTACCTCACGTTAAGCATGTGATACGTCGTGTCAAGTTTTGTTAGATAACTATCTTTTCAAAACTCGTGCATTCTACATCTTCATTCGGAGAATTTACAAGAATTTGAAAGTGATGGATTGAAGAAAAACAAATCGAAGATCAATGATTGAAAATAACTAAACATCTAACAATCCTAAAATGAGAAGTCATGCTTGCCACCGTCGTTGATGGCGATATATTGAACCGTGATCGACTTTCTTAAGTATTCTGATATAATAAGAGCAGCCGGGTAAATGATTTTTGGAGTTTAGAATTTGGAAGATGCGGACGGGGCGAAATTGGGCCTGGTGGGCCCATACACGCGAGGGGGTCGCTATCGCATTCATGGCTCGAGAGACCCCAGATTTCTGTGGGGGCCCAATGGGCTCCGCGATGGACGGGGAGGAGGAAGGTTGATCACGTCATTTCGAGGGCGGAGACGAGAGATCGAGAACACAATGGCACGTACGTACGTAGGAAAAACCTCGCAGCCACGAACCGGGTCGGACCAAATCGGAACTCTCGAGACTCGACGGCGACACGTCCTGTCCCCGTCGGCCCCCCCTCTCCGTCGCCATCTCCTCCTGTCATCTTCGCGGATTGGTATTCCCAACACGAGAACCCCCGTCCAACAGCCTGTCCCCTCGTGTTTCCCTTGCTTGAAAATGCATGCATCAGTATTTGTACTACGTAACCTTTTGTAAGAACGTAAAAACAAAAGAAGAAGCTGTAAATGTAATTTTAGCAAAATGATTAATCAGTGCTAATCCAAGCATGATGCTCGCCTTTGCTCTCCTGCCATTGGAAAAGCTTACATTTTCAAATGGGATAAGGCGGGACGATCTCCCATGGAAAAATGTGATTAGTAAAATGTATTGAAAGCTTGAGTAATTAAGTGGAGGGATATCGCATAAACATAAAAAAATATATATATATATAATACCCGTTGTCAAGCGATGTGGGATATTTCAACGTTCCTCCAACGTGTAAGTTGGATTAGGAGTGACACGTGAAATTTAATTAATAAGGATAAACACACGTGGAAAAGAAACATCACCAGAATCTGACGAAAGAAAATGGGACATAATATTCTATGCATTATCAAAAGAAGAATAAAAGTTCCTTATAGATAGGACAAGAATACCGTATCAGCGATCAAGATTTGCTTGGGAAGATACTTTTGAATTGACATGCGGGCTGATGTGGATTTCTTTGTGTAATGAAAATCGTGTAATATGAGTCTATTGGGCGCGAAAATCATGTAATAATAATTAACTTAATCCAAAATAGGACCCTAATAGAACCTAACATGAACGCTTTGTAAATGAAGTCACGCATTGCATATTTTGAAAAGAGAAGGAATCGACTATAGTTCCTCGGATGAAAGAAGAAGAAATCATATTCAGAAGATAATGCTAAAAATGAGAAAAGATGCTCCCAATCCTATGATCAGATGGTCCTGGTCCTGGTCCTGGGTATTTACACCTCCCCCCGCCCGAAGTCCACCGTTGCGGTCTCCCACGTGGGACGACACCATTCCACGTGGGTTCCCGCCAATGTTCGTTCGCCACGTGTGCAGCGCGAGCCGCGTTCACGTGTGGAGCTGTAAATAATAGAAGGGAGAAGAATTCTGGTGGGGTGGGGGGCCCACAAGGGGGACCACCGTCGGCTTCATCCGAATGCGAAGCCAAGCCAAACTGGCCCAACGACCTGACCGCTTGGATCTTGTCATGCGGCAAAATGGAATAATACATAATATAGAATGCGAGAGCAAACGCGAAACGGCATTAATTTCGATTTTGACATTCTAGATTTAGAAAGTTTATTTATCTATTGTATATAATGAAAATAGTTTTTTTTTTAGAGAAAAGAAAGATGGTACTTCTATTTATTTTTTTAAACAAGCTGATGTCCTTTTATATATTGATGATTTATTAAACTCAAGATTGAGAAAGTAAAATTAAGGGCATGAGAGTTTATACAAGACGGTGTGTAGCTACTAGGGGTGGCAAAAGAACCAGAGATCCGCCCTAACCAGGTGGTTCTTGGGAACCTGGTCAGGTTCCCGATTCCACTTATGGGAACCGGCAGGTGGGTGCCGGGTCGATTCCCAGCCCAGTGGGTGGATCCGTCCACCCGCCCACCAAGACCGAACCGATTATATTAAAATAATAATTAATTTTTAATATTAAAAATGAAATTACAAATTAAAAAAAAATTAATTAAAGTGGGAAAAAAAGTCCAAAACGCACCAAATGGAGAGGCGCTGATCTCCAGTCAAACCAAATGGAGAGGCGCTGAAGCTAAAAAGTCCAAAGCGCACCTTGACAAAACGTCGAGCAATTGATGGGCAAAACACAAGCACGTGAAAAAGCAGGGCTGCAGGAGGAGGAGAAGAAGAATAGGTGAGGCGGCGAAGAACCAACAATTTTGGTCGAAAACCAAAGTTGTTTCTCGTCAAGATCGGAGCTTTCGAGAAAATGATATTATTATTATTATTATTGTGAGACCGGTTCCATAGATCCACTGAGAATCGGACCGAACCAACGGTCCTGGGTCCCGGGTAGATCCCGGTTGCCCATTTTTAAAACCGTCAACGGGCGGTTCAGGTTCCCTAGGTTGGGAACCGCCGCCCGACCATGCACACCCCTAGTAGCTACCTTTGCTTGGTTTTGTTAGACCTTGATGTTGTCACTTAGGCATTCTACCGTGCAAGCTCTTTTAGCCGGTTGCCTTTCACTATTGCTCCCAAAAGATATGTTATTCGAGGTATAGCCCTCAAGTCGGCAAATTCGAAGAATCAAGCCAAGGGGTGGAGTAAGTAATTTTGCATAAGGAAAAAATGCTGGATGTATTAAGAATTTATAAACTCTATTTCTTAAAGAATCCGCACTGATAATGAGAAAGATTTTTGCATATACGCAAAAAACGTCGATAATATCATAATTTGATGAATCAATCCAGGTTGGTTTACTAATGGGATGCCCCAACTCATTTCATGAAAAAAATGTGACCAATTAATCAACTAACAAAACTACTTGTTATAAATAACATCTTGTTGTTGCATCAAAACATATAAATATGATAAGTTGATTAGAAAGTTCTGGATACAATCATATGTTTTTGTCTTGTCTTTTATGCAAAATACTTCTTCGACATTAATAAAAGGGGAAAAAGATAAGAAGAAGCAAATAAAACAAATGTAACTTCCTACTATATCGAAACAATGGACCTTCAGCGGGGTGGAAGGTAGAGGTGATCGGGTCCAGGGTGGGTAGGGTCCGCACACGGGCACCCCGTACTCCGACCCCGTTATAATCGGATTCACTTTTTTGGGCCCCCGTACCCGACCCCCGTTTGCATTGGGCCCCGTATCCGACCCACCCTGTTTTTGATCTGGGAACCAGGGTTAACCCTGTTTATATTGGAACTTGTTTTGCATAAAAATTCCTGTACAACACTCATATGTAAGATAAAGCGTTTAAAATCTCGATCAGCATTGGTTGAGAGACTATTAAAAGAAGGTTTGATACCCGACCCACCCTCCTTTTATGGGCAAGTTTTGGTACAAAAGTATATAGACGGATTGATAGGTTAATTGCCAAAGGTAATTTCATTCTTTTCTATCATAAAAAATGTATGTTATTATTCAGGGTGGACCTGCGCAATGGTCTATTCAATAAGAGGTTTATTCCAAGTAAGGACAACATTTTATGCAGAGGAAAGCAATGTTAATTCAACAAAGTAGTGCAAAAATCTACAGACTTTTGAGAGCACAAGGCCAAAGGAAGCGACAGTCAATTTCCAGTAGGAAGCAATGTCATGGGTCCCGCTAACATTGACTGTCACTTAACATAAGTAAATTTTTTCATCTAATGATTAACAAGCAATGTCATTGGAACAGTGAATCATGAACCTGGGACAAGATTATCGGTCCGCCCTGTGACTCAAACAGCCGTTCTGCTTTCATCATGTTGACAATCTTTGTTGTCAACTTTTGCATGTAATACTTCAAGATGGCAAGAAAAAATTCAGTAAATATAACAAATTCGTTTTTAAGAGAAAGAAATATGAAGATAATAAAAAATGTCTAACCTTGAATGGTCCATTATCTGTTCTGAAACTAATACCACGGACGTATTTTAGCCAAACAGGGAACCCACTAAAAGCAGAAACAAGTTTAGAAAAGACTTGACAAAAACCTCACATGAAAAGAGAAACTTTCTTCTATTTCTAGGACTAGGATAAATCATCTACATTACCCGAAATTCCACTCAGCGCAGACATAAGGCCCGACTCTGAGATGGACGTAGAGGCCTGCTTGTTGCACGAGCTTGACAAATTTCACGAGATCATAGTTTCCCTCAAAGTTGTACTGAAGCAAAATAAAGCAAATTTAATCAAAATTAAACCTTTTTTTACTTTTATAAGTAGCCTAAATAATGAAAAGAAAAATGATGGACTAGTTCTGTTACTTTGCCAGGTGAAGGCTCGTGGCCATTCTAGAAAACATAAGTCTGAATGACATCCAAACCTCCTTCTTTTGCCTTCCGAATGAGATCTGGCCACATCTTGAAACCCATCGATCGGACATCACTTATATAAGACAAGGAAGAAAATCCAGTGCAGCTGAAGCCAAATAAGATACATTGCATTCAATCAACTGATTGCATTCAAGGAAATTCAGTGCAGTTGAAACCAAATAAGAAAATCCAGTGCAGTTGAAGAAAATCTATGGAGGGGACATTGCACTCAACTGATGGGACAAAATAACATACAATGCACAAGATTCAGGCGTGACATATAATTTGACATTATAATTATACCCACAACCCTTTCAAGCATTTGATATTATTGACACTCGCATGTAACCAAAAAGATTTTCGTCATTTCATGGCCGAACCTGGAAAAAGCGTTATATTATCTGCCTAAGGAAAAGGACAAGCTGCTGATAATGCTACAATTCACACCTTTATATTCACCAACCAAGAAAATTTAAAACCTGAAAATTCAACCTGCTAAACCCAATTCGCTACATTACTCACATCAAAGGATTACTACCATGGTCAAGAAGAATTTATTTTACGAAATATAGCTGGGTTTCATATGCCAAGCTTCGCACATGCCACATGTGATCACCAATTCCATTGTTCCAAGTGCACCAAGAACCCTCTTCACAAATACGACACTGCTATTAGATTCTAAACAATACCAACTCTTCCCCTAAGCAAATTTGGATTCACAGTGAACATAATCTAGGCTGAGACCAATCTCCTCGCGCGACAAATGGCAGTATTTAATTGCTGAAAACATTAGGTGCCCATCTATCCTCTGACTCTCCAAAAATTAAACCCCCAACACATTGGCACCCAACTCTCCATGATAAAATTCATCCTTCCGCACCATCAGAGGCTATCGTTCAGCTCTACTTCCCCAGTTTACCATGACCAATTAAGCAGTTCCTCTCCCCCCACCCACGCAAACTATTTCCCCAGTTTACCATGACCAAAATAGTATTGCCTTCAAGATCCTACACCATCAGACAATGATCCTTCCAATGAATCCAAAGTGCAATACTTATCGTTCAAATGTGTCAATAAATCAAAAATAATTAGACAGACCCATCTGGAAAATTTGGTCTCGTACAGAAGTTTTTTGAGCTTATAAGAAAAAACCAGAGAGAGCAACTCAAAGGTGCTTGAAACCTACATAAACAAATTGAAATCTTAAAACCTGGCTTGATATCTACACATCAAAGGCTATCATTGAGCTGATCTACATAGACTATTTATAATCCCACTACGGTAGTTTAGAAAAACCGAGGAAAGCACCCCCAAAGAAAACGAGAAGAACCCAGCTTCAATCTAAAAGAAAATTTTAGAAAAACCGAGGAAATTTGTGAGCTTACAGATGAGGAAGCCGGCGATGGATGAAATAGAGCAACGGGGAGCTGGCGATGGCGCGACTGGCGATGGCGTGACGAGGAAGCAGATGAACGCAGATGAGGAAGCAGCGCGACGGGGAGCTGGATCTGGCGATGGCGCGACGAAGGAAAACGCTGTGAACTGTGAAGTATGCGGGTGTGAGGGGTAAAGAAAGAAACAGTCCGGGGGAGCTCGTCGAAGGAAAACGCTAAGAACAAATTAGGGTTTTGGTCCTTTTGGACTTTGGGCTACCTTAAAAAACCGGTTCCCAAACCGGTCCGGTGATCCGGTTCTGGGTGGGTAATCCCTCGGAATCGGTTCCGGACCGGTTTCAACCGAACCGATTCCCGACCCCTGTTTTCCGGGTGGGCCGGACCGGGAACCGGGTAAACCTGGTCCGGTTGCACACCCCTAGTGGAAGGTCAACTTACGAGCTACACCTACCCCCTGTTTTCCATTTATATATAATATAAATCTATATATCTATATATATTTTGGTCGACTGTTTTCCTTATATAATTGTCTATTTCTGTTACATGTCGAATGGCATAGTTTTGTTTACACATATCGATTTGAATTGCTCTCCGAAAAGCATAATTCACCTTTTCTTATAGAATTTCTCCTTTTTTGGTCGAACTTATAGAATTCAAATACATACGTTACATATATTTGTCCGTGGGAATAAATGTGCATTAGAAATAATTGCCTTGAAGGTAAATATGGCTAGCAACTATGGTCTCACCTATTTTCTTGAAATTAAATCAAAATTCATCAATCAAGAAAATAAATAAATAAAAGAGGCAATTTGTCACTCTCAAACTGATAATTTGACACAAACTCGAGAATCTTTTCTAGTATAATTTAAGGATTCGCATAAGATCGCCAACGGTGTAAAAGTGGAAAATGACACAAATGATCCCTAAATGTTGTACCTATGTGCAATGTCGTCTGTAAACTTTTAATTGGTTCGATGTGGCAATTAAAGTTTAACTTAAAGTGTAATGTCACTCCTAAACTTTATATATATTCAAAATGGTCCCTAAAATTTTTATAGACGTTCAATTTAATCCATAAACTATATAACCGGGGCTAGATTGAACATGTATCAAAAGTCTATGGATTTGCGACCGAGTAAATTAAAAGTTCATGGACTGAAGATACACATTAAGTCAAAGTTCAAAATCCATATTGAACAAATTAAAAATTCAGGGACAACATTGCATATTGGACCAAAGTTGAGGGACCTTTTATATAATTATTCATTTAGATAAGTAGTTGTGGAATAGAAATTATCACGGCTAACTTGAAAATTTACTCTCGAACCCTATTTGTATTATGAATTTTCACATCATCGGTGTACCAAATGAAAGTCCAGATTTAATATGTCTCTCTTGCATCACACAAGAGACTTTCGATTGGGTTTGTTCCTCGTCACTTTCCTAGAAATCTCAAATGCTACGGTGGAATATATATATATAAGAAGAAGAAGAGAAAAAACCTTAACCAAAGGGTAGGAAGTGAAGAAAAGCACGAGAGTTGACAAGTATGAGGGTCGAGATAACAAATAATTTCCTCTCTTTCGAGGGCCTGTGGGAACCCATTCACTTAGCTGGAATTACGGGGTGCATGTGGGGTGTACTCAGGTACTCAGAGCTACAATCTCTCTCTCTCTCTCTCTCTCTCTCTCTCTCTCTCTCTCTCTGTGTCTAGATGCAGAGTAGACAGACATGAGGTGATAACTAAGTCTCGTGCATTGTGAAAACCAGGTGTGTTTGTGAAGAGACAAGATTTCTATGAGCACCAAGTTGGTGATTGCACCAACTACTTGCCTCCCAAAAACTCTCCATTTCTAAGCACATCTCACTTGACTGAGCTTGCATCCATAAGGATGGAAAATCCCAGGAGAGTGACTGCAAGTCTTCTTTCCATATCAGCTCATTTTGTTCTTCCCTCCAGAGAAAATTATAGTGATATATTGAATCCATAATGTTTAGTACAATCATTTTACAAAGCACTCGCATGCACGCGCACACACACATATATATAATTGTAAAACAACAGGTCGTGTTTATGGGAAAATTTGTCAAAAGTAAAAGGATGAAATGGCCTTACAGGAACTTGAAAATCAGGTCATGGCTTACTATTTAGATGTCGCAGCACTTTCTGGTCATTTAGAGACTCAATATTGACTCCGAGATTAAGTAAAAAAATTTCTTTTGACATAAAAAATATAGAGTGCAGATATTGATAACAAACTCGATGATTGTTTGGACGTTTGAACTGGGATGTCTTGTTCTAATCTCGGTTGAATATCCCAGTTGGTAATAAATGTGGTTCAAGATGCTGTCTTGTATATATCGTAATTTTCCTTGAAATTATGTTAGAAAAGTTTGCGTTGCCATAGTTGTTTTGTAAAATAATGTTTCTATGAAGTCACATCAATTGTGTTCTGAACAAGTTATGCTTCATATTGTAATAGGACTATTTAAAATACAAGATTTTTTGGGAATGTTGTATCTGATAATTGACATTACTTCGTGTTATCTAATGAAAAATCACAAGCATACTATATTTTCTCCCTATAAAACTGAAATAAAATAATCACATTGTAGCCATATGAATAATTCTTGACATTTCACATTTTTGCGTGAGTTCAGCAAACACACAGGAGATGAAAATTTTATTGAGAATCATGTGTGTACGTGTATACATAAAAGTGCTAGTATCTTACTAATCAGGATTCTAATAACATATACAATCATGTTTTTGTCACTCTCACGTCAGTCTAAAAGCCTATTCGAGCACAATACACAAATAAATATATGCATAGTCCAACATTTTGCAAAAAATTAACCAAAAATTCGAAATTGAGTGGCAAAAAACCTTTGGTTCCTATTTACTTGTTGATCTATAGAGTGTCATTAATTCTTTTACCCTCGAATCACAAGTTCTAAATTGAGAACATGAAGCAATCAATCAACACAGAAAATTTATAAATTGTAGTAAGCATGGGAATCATCAATGACATACAATTACACAATATTAATATTAGAATTACTACTACTCGATTATAAAATAATTTCAGAAAGTTTTACCATGTCTTAACGATCATAAGTCTAAATATTCATATTTTTTTCATTTGTGAGTCTATTTTGTAAGCCAAAAATTCTATAAGGAACATCACTTATCTTTGTGTCTGTGAGAACAGCTCTTCAAAGCCCGGGACGGGTAAGGGAATTCGCAAAGCTAAGATTGAAAGAACACACCTTTTGAGGGATAAAAAGCAAAGCTAAGCTAGGCTCCACATTGAATTATCGGTTACAAGGGGCTTGTTGACCGCATGAAAAGCACCACTTAGAAAGCAAACATAAAGTGCTATGATTAATCCATGATTAATAGTTCAAAAGAGAGAATCACTGTTAAAAAGATGCTTACTTGAACCCTGCAAGCTCGCAGAAACTTTACAGAGCGCATGGAATAGCATGAGCAAATGGACCCAAAAGTAGGTCAGATCTTTCCCCACCATATACGATAAATTAATAAGAAAAAGAAAAGAACACGACATAGAATAATTCATTACTTTTTCCAAATATTCAAAAAAAATTCCTCTCTGAAACCTCATGCTCTCCCTCTGCAAACATGCACTACTCTACTCTCTTACACATCCACCAAAAACTGACCAAACACCCAAAACCCTTATCATTTCCGATGCCATTACTCTCATAAAAATATTGCTATTGTCACATTGAGCTTATAATTTTTGTCATTTCGAACCTGTTCAAGTACTATGCGTGAATATTATAAAAATAAAATAAAATTCGAGTCATGTCTCCATCATCTGTATCTTATCTCTATTTATACAAACCTAGTCTTCCACAGGAACACACTTGTGTACTCGATCAAAAGGTGCTCTCATCAACCTCAGCTGATCAACGTCTCATGCATAGGCTAGCTTTCAACTTCTTCTCTCATGTAAGTACAACAATCACATATTTTTTCCTATTTTTCTTTTTGGTTTGCTTTTCAATCTATTTCTTTTTCTTTATTTTCTGGGTCTTCAACTTGAAACTGCAAGGATTTGATTTGCTTTTACAAATTGGAAGACAACTTTCAGTTGCCAAACTGACGTGAGCAATTGTGTTTTTATTTTCTTTTCCTCAGAGCAATCCTCAATGATATGATGGATATATATACATGACAGATGGAGTCATCAATGTCATAACCTTTTTCGCAAGTCAAAAGAGTTTCTCCCTCCTCTATTCATCACTAAACATTCCTTTTCTTGGAGATCCATAAGTTGCAGAGGCATGAAACTGGATCAGGTAATAACTATACTCCTAATTATGATTGGAAGCTCCTCAATAGCTTTCTATTTCTTTCGTTTCTGAAGGAAACAAGCTCTGAAACTTTTTCCCCTGTGCCCGAAAATTGCAGGAATAAACCATCGCCTGGATATCTTTTGGGTCATTTTTCAGGAGTGGGCACAGATTAGTGCGATCAATATTGATATCATCAGTGATGGAGGATTTTGGATGGCCAAGAAGCGTGCAAGTCGCGGACAACCTGACGTCGCTTTGGAGCATTAATCAGCAACAGAACAATAACGGGAGTTTCAACACCAAGTCCAAATCAAGCAGCTGTGGATTTAGTGGTGGTGGTAACACAGATCATCATCATCATCTTCTTGTGGAGTTAGCTGGCACGTTCAAGAATAATTCAGATAATATTGAGCTTCAAAAGGTGAAACAAATTGCCAACTCTAGCCCTGAAATAATGCCTCATCCACTCGCTCCTTCAATGATGGAGGAGGCCATGGGTGTCTTTTCCAACTCGGCAGTCGAGCTCTCGCCATGTCTGGTCAGCAACTTTTGCTCCATGAACACATTTACGGCAGCTCCTCCTATAGCCAAGAATGCCGGCATTCCCAGCGAGCTCGACTGCTTCCTCTCTGGAGCCAATCATAACACTATCGACGCGGACACATCCATCGAAGAGGACAGTATCGTATCCAACGTTATTTTCTCTGAATCTGGAAGCTTTTGGAGCAACTTCGCCAACACTTCTTCTGCAAGAACAGCAGTATCAACTGGAGAGTCTGATCACATGCATCATCATCCCAGCCATGAGGCCAATATGGCCTCACGTCATACATCCGCAGACAAAGCGGCTAACGGAACGACTTCGTTTTCTCCAAGAGAAAGAACGTCAACTTCGGCAACATGAATAACCATTTTGAACCGGATTCTCATACCGGAGGAGGATTCAAGCTTGTCTCTGAGGTCCCATCAAGGCCTAACAAGAGGCCCCGGTCGCAAAAGCAAATCTTCACCACGCCGACGACCTCTTCGTCATCGAAGAACATCAACTTTCAACAACAGCCGTCATCATCCGGGTCTTATTCCTCCGTAGACCAAGAGCCAGACCCGGAAGTCATTGCCCAGATGAAGGAAATGATCTACCAGGCTGCAGCCTTCAGGCCCGTGAACTTGGGCTTCGAGGCGGTGGAGAAGCCGAGGAGGAAAAATGTAAGGATATCAAGTGACCCACAGACGGTGGCGGCAAGGCAAAGGAGGGAGAGGATCAGCGAGCGGATAAGGGTTTTGCAGAGGCTGGTCCCCGGCGGGAGCAAGATGGACACCGCGTCGATGCTCGACGAGGCTGCTAGCTACCTCAAGTTCCTTCAGTCCCAAGTGAAGGCGCTTGAGAGCTTTGCCAAGGATAACAGCAGCAGCTTTGCGTTCTCTTCTTTGCCTTTTGGCCACTCTTTTGTTCCCATGCAAAGCCATCATCATGAACTCCAAAACCCTTTTGTCAACCTCCTTCATCCTCACTGAGGAAAGTTAGGTTTGACCTCCCTTTTTGCACGGCTTTCGAGCGGTTATTGCATGGACAGCATCTGCGCGGATTGGATTCGGGTCGGGATCAATGGACCACGCAATTGTCGAAGAATGGATGATCGCCATGGATGATCTAATCCTACCGTTGACTGTATTTGTGACGAGGATTTTTGTTCAAGCCTACAATAGATCTGACTCAAAAAAAAAAAAAAAATCTAATCATTCTGCTAATCATGTCTCTGAATTCTTTGTAATGACCGTCTCTCTCAAATACTTTTCATGTTTGTAAGTCCAGTTGTGGCTCATAAGCGCAATGGTTTTGATTAGCCAAGGTTTATAACGATGGCCTTCACCATAACATTACTGCGTGATGTGGAGTCGAAAGCCTAACCAAATGATGCACGTTATATCTGCTCATCATGGCATTTCTTAGGGTGTTATCTCTTTCACTATTTGAAATCTCGCAGCTTCCACTATGAACACATTTTGCTGTCAAAAGAGATGATGATGACAAACTTTTACTGTCAAAAGCAAAGTCAAAATATAGAAAATGCATCTCTCAGCTTTGCAAGGCCTTTTTCCGGGTGAAAAGGGGCTTAGCAATTATAGCTGCTATGATTATTATCATCTTCAAGTTCAAGGGTCGGAAAGCAATCGAGACTTTTCGTTCGACTTTTTCGTTTGAATTGGTGGGACTGTTTCACTCTGCCCCGTGCATGTACTTAGAGCCCTCTCTTTTCTTGGAGATCTTTATATGCTGCTCTCTTACCAATAACTAAACCGATTTCTTTTGGGCTAACCAATGCCAAAGACATTCTCTCATTAAGAAATGGGGCCTGGTCCTTTGTCTCCTTGATTCAATCCAAAGCGTGCTCTCGATAAAGCCACCCCCTTCCATCGTATTGCTCCGCACATGCCTTCATTCTTCTTTTTTGGCTGGTGGCTTCGTGTTCGGGAGCTGGAAACTGAATTAAAAAATTCGGAACCATTCAAGAAGTTCTTGGAGCTATGCAATCTGTGCTTTTGCGGTGGTGCTTCAGTGGTCGTTAATGGGTATTGTCCCGACGCCTATTGTCATTAGGGTTTTCGACAGATTTTTGGCAATCATGGTTCTCGTAATCGTTTGGATTTTCCTGAGGCTAGCTGGAGTTCAAACTTGACATGTTTTTAGTACAACCATTGCGGCTAATAATCCAAAGGCTTGATTTGACAATTGAATACGCGACTTATATTTTAAATATAAATTTGTAATAATAATTAATTTAAACGACGAGACAAAAGGAGGGGCATTGAAACTTATATACATAATTTCTTAAGTAGGGCATCGCCAACCCTTCTAAAAAAATTTAAGTGGATATATAAGTGAATACACTCTTTCTCATTATGGTAAATATTGTTTTCTGGTAGGAAAAAAATTCCCTCGTGAAGCACTATAGATTGGACTTATCTCCATATTAGGTCTAGGTCGATTCCCTTCTTGAGCTTGATCGACCCGCCTAGGCACGCTTGGCTCCTGTATAATTCTTTTTCGTTTAAATTTTCTAAGGCAAGACCGAGAAAGGATTTTTATGCCTCATGCGAGGCTTGGCCCGTCCATTGGTCAGGTCTGTGTTTTTAAGGTAAAATATTGAAAGGGGAATAGGGCAGTGTGGACGAATGTATTGGCACCGTAACCTCCATTTACAGTGCTCGAGAAATCCGGACTGGACTGCTGTCCAGGGCGATGCACGCAATTTTTATCAGACATCTTAAGCTCCGGCGGATCCCGCGCCGGTTGCGAAGTTCTTATGAATGAACACCACCGATCTTGCGATTCGGCGCTCTCCACAACTTAAACTACGCTCATCATGCCCTGGATATTGTCCGCACATGTTCGTATAATTACCGTGTAATGACTACACAGAGGTCCATGCCTACGCATAGTTGACACAATATGGGGTTAGGTGGGTCGATCCCACGTCTGAAAATAAACCAATCTTTCCAATTGGAGGAGCAAAACGGCGATGATCGAATCAAGTGGGCGCGTTTGGTGGTTGGGACTGCTTGCTAAATTTAGGCAATTTCTGTTCTGGTGTGCAAAGAAATCATCCCGGATCCCTCGGTTCGGTCCTCCTCTCTCTATCCCTCTCTATCCCTCTCCAACCGATGATTTGCAACTTGTGGGGGGGTGCTGAAGAGATTATTTGGGGCTTCGGATTGCGATTGGTTGCTTTCGTGCGGCTGCTCCTAGCACGGAGCTGGAAAACTTGACTTTGGACAAATAATGGATCGGGGACATCAGTTGTTTATTAGTGCAATAAGTGGGTGTGTTCTGATATCCCACGGACCTGCCTGAACAGATCTCGTTCGTCAACAACCCTCCCATTGTCCTTCGCGTTGCCCCTTCTCCTTCCCCTTTTTCATGGATACATCTTCGTGACAGCGCGTCTCGAGATCGAGAGAGAGAGGGGGAGAGAGAGAGAAATGAGGATAGACGAGAGACGTGATCGTCATTATTGTTATTGTTTTTTTCTGGGCCGACAGCATTTTCCATTAGGAAATTGAGTCAGTCGATCTTATTCGTTTTTCTTTGCCCGTAGATAGTGGGAACGATGAGGAGGTCGTTTCACCCTCTAGCTTCAAGGATTCTATGGGCGATAAGTTCCCATCCTAAAACTCGAAACCGGATTTTTTTCCTTCTACGAGAGGACTATCTTGACGGTTAAAGCAGCATGCGAATTCAGGGAGCTGCAATTAAAGAACGTTTCTTTTAATCGGCAAGTTCTAGAAGAAGAGGGATGTATGGTGGGTTTTATTTGGTCGTTGGCTATTCTTTTCTCTGGTTTTTGTTGTGTTGGGATTGTGCTTGTGTCGGCTTGGGGGTTGAAAATGAAGAAGGCGCGAAGAAGAGTCCGAAATTCATCGAGTTAAGAGCAAGACTTCGTAATGTGCCGGCATGAGAGAGAAGAATTGGTGAAAAGGATCGGGATTGAAATGCGACCCAAGCTTCATAAAAAACATAAATTGGCTGGTTCCGTCAGCCCAATTCTACACAAGGAATCGAAAATCATACTGGTTATTGGCTTATCAATTTTGTGAAATTGGAAACTTTCGGAATTGGACAGTTCGGTCTAATTTACCCAGGACCTATGCAGACCCTTAGCGGATTCTAATTTAGACCTTCTTAGTGAGCTTGACCCGAATTTTCATCCAATCCGGTCGAGGACGAGCCAGGTTGAGATTTTATTTTCGGCGGGGAGTCCGTATATCCAAATGCGGGTAGAGTAGAGAGAGAGATGTGCATTTCATATTTCTGAAGACTAGTTTTCAATTTCATCATCTGTAGTAGAAATTGGCCCAATCCACCCCATACTATACTAGTGCGGACCCTGGGTTGCAACAAGTTAGAGTTTCCAAGTATTAGGTGCGCCGGATGTACTCCTGGATCATGTCAATCTCGGACGAAGCGAGGCCTTTGCTCAAATTAAAGGGTCGAGCCGCACCTATGCCCGGTCTGCCCTCAAGTTCCCAGCTAATGGGGCTTTTCGTGTGTACAAATACAATGACTATGACAGTTCAGAACAAACGACCGTTGTCCAGTCAAGTTGGGCTCAAGCCAGACCAGCACTCATTGACAATGGGGTCGGCGGAGTTAACAACAAAATGTAGAATGGTCCTTTCCGATCGCGCGTATCAGAAGGTGCGATGACGGATCAGAAGTCATCCTACCCAATTTTTCTTTTCTGTCCTATGCTATTTCATTCGAAACTCATCGTTGCGGCCCATCTTCAAAACTTCCGTGAATGGCGGGCGGACCCAGCAATCAAGATCAACTTCTTTGGGCCTGAAAAAAGCCCGTGTAGTCGAATGGCTACAAGGTGACGTCACTTAGGCCGATCCGATGGAGTCCGCTCTGAGAAACGGCTGCAGATTTTTGGCCTTTTCCAGGCTCCCCGAAGGCTGCACGCGGCTGCAGAGCGGCCCGTCTCGTCCGCCAAGAAAAGTCGTCCAGCACTTGCTTCCTGGCCTGCCAAGAAAACTCCCATCGCTCGTTCATGTCGGGAGCGGATGTCGTGCGCGGCCGTCCGTGCGGCCGTTTCTCGTCATCTGTCGTCGCCCGATTGGGCCAAAAAGGCTGTTCTGACAGTTTGTTATCAGAGAACGGACCGACACACCAACTCTGCTCGCGCCGTGCACCGCAAGTTTTCTGGTGCGTGCCGCAGTTCGCGGCGACTTTGGCATCTAGTCACGGAAGACCCGCTCATGCACCATCCCCGATAACGAATGAAGAAAACTGATGGTTCTCCCTATCCCTTTCGAAATTATATTCATCCAAAATTACTGAATTGTATTTCGGAATTCGATAAAAATCTGTTGAACGTTGAGAAGGATCTGTGGAGAATCTTTTCACTAAAAATTAAGATTACGAAAAAATTAATCAAAATCCAATCCTCCTCCCCCTCCTCTCCGGATGGCGACGTGATCCGATCCGCATTTCCAGGCTTCCCAAGTCGAACCGCCTTGTCTGATCTGAGATCTACCTATTTTTTTGAGGTGCAATCGCTGGTCAAACCGAGCGCCGGCATGTTTAAGAACAGTCAACGCGTTGACCGCGCCGTGTGCGTAGATGAAAATATCCAGACGACAAATCCTCCGGGACACTATCATTATCGTATCGCGAATCCCTTGCGATTCCATCTCTCTCTATCGCTCCTGTGACGCCCCGCGCGGGCCCACCGGGACACGTGTCGGCGTTTCCCGGGCCTTGTGTCCACGTGCGCTTCTGTGGGGGTGCAGCTGGGGGACAGCTCATACACCAATATGGACCGTCGATTCAAAAGGAAATCAAAATATAGACAGCGTCGCTATCGCCGGGTCAGGCGTCGGGTCAACATTGTGTATGCGCAAGCACAATTATGTGTCCACGTTCATTTATAATTTGACTTTGTTACTATGCACGCCCTCGAGATATTTAAGTAGCCATGCCATTAAAAATAACTTGCAATTTCGGAAATAATATATTTTCATACTATATATGGTCAACAATACGTTGAGCATATAAAATATTTTCTTAAGTACTTTCCATTTATATAAAATATTTTCTTATCAAGTACTTTCCATTTATACTATAGAGTAAAGGTTGATATGATGCCTTCCCAGCTCACCAAGTACCGTGCGGAGAAGGCACTTGATTTTGTGAGCTAGGAAGGCACCACATCAACCTTTACTCTATAGTTGCTCCAAAGAACAGTAAGGCAAGTAGAATCCCATATCGGATCGAACCATGCCTAACTTAGCCAAGGCATCTAATCATCCAAATGAGACATGTAGAACAATTTAGTCACAATAATTGATTTCAGCCTGTTGGAGCCTATTTAGAATAACGATATCAGCTCTCGATCAAATTGCATATGAAAGGCCAACTACGCTTTTAGAGTCCCATAAAGATATGTAATTGTTATATTCGAAAACTTTTTACGTAAATTCCTTAACAACCACTCTCTAATTATATCATTCTTTTCGTATCACCCACTATTGACCCTAATAACACAAAACTTGACAAGTAAAATTACGAGAGAACTGGAGAATCACGATCCAGTACAAACGGACATACAATCTTCTTAAAAGGACAAGAAAAAAAGATTCGACATTATATTTACATAAATAGAAAGAACTACGCAAAACTATCATATCTAATTAATTCGATTACGTGGCAAACGCATTCGGCTAGCGTGGAGGCAAAAGCTGAAAAAAGAAATCAAAATCAAGTGCCTAATAAGACAACACGTAACTGACAAAAAAAAAATAAGACAACACGTAATGTTGCAAGTCGACTGGGTGCCACGTCAAGTGGGGCCCAGAAAACCAAATCCCAGCTACACGATCATCTCCTCCTTCCTACGTTAAGCTGACTCGTTAGTGACAAATTGCTTCGACCCCATTTTCCGTATATTTTTCCTATTTTTTTTAACCCTACGCTGCGCCACCACCACCAATCACATCACCTTCTCCCACCAAAAATTAAGAAAATTACCTTAATCTTAATTTCCCATTTTTAAAAAAATAGTTTTTGGCCCTAATCTCTCTCTCCCTCTCTGTGTGTTGGGTTCTTGCCAACTAGCATGAGCTTTTTCCCCGTGGCCTAACTTTTCTGAAATTCTTTATTTTATTTTAATCCACGGGTTTTAACTTTATGGGGGAGTTTAAAAAATCAAATCTTGTCAATGGATGGGGTTGAAACTCCACAGTGGATAAGTGAGCGGTAGCTCATGGATGCTAATAGAAAAACAATAGGGGATTTTGGAAAGATGGAATTTTCAGGAAGGACTCGGGACCTCCAAATTCCCAGGGAAGGACTTCTCCGGCCAAATATAAATAGCCCCGATCTTCCACAGTCCAAAATGCATCGAAATCTGCACCAAACACCCTTTTATCGTCCTCTCCCCGCTGAATATTTCGTGTATTTTGTTGCTCGAATTGGAGTCGAGATGACCATCCTCATTGATCAGCCGCCCGAGCTTGGTAAATTCTCCTCTGTCTGTCCGAGAAGATTCGAGCGTTTCTGTGCACAAATTTAGTTCGTAACGTCATATTCAGTTCCTGCTGTTAATTATCATTGATCAGCTGTTGGAAGGAACTCTCAAAAGTGGAGATTTCCCTTGAAAATGGATTTTTTTTTGCTTTATTTTTATTTAATTTTTCCATTATGTATAGCATGAGGATGCAGGCTTGTGATTTCTGGGGAAACCTCTTCTCTGTTTGTGGCAGTGGCGGAAGAGGAAACGAAGGTCCTTGTGGAGGAAGAAAAGGAGTTGGTACTAGATGGTGGTTTTCTAGCGCCAGACACAAATTCATTTGGCCACACATTTAGGTTTTTTTTACTTTTTTTTTGGGATGTAAATATTTATTTATCAATTTTCGGTGTACCAATTACCATGACTTCTATTGTATGTTGAACCTCAAAAAAAAGAAAGATAGATAGAAAGAAAGAAATAGAAAAAATAGAAAAACAGCAGGAATGTCCACTGTCCGTACCATGATGGTGGGTGGATCTGGCATGATTTCAATTTCTTCCCTTGGCCTTGTCACTTATGAACCCAGATGGGCATGGGACTCACCAAAAGTAAACAAACATGGAGAAAAGTAGAGATCCGAAGGGGATATATGAAAACAAAGAGTTAGAATACAAAATTTCATGTCAAGATTTGTCTGATGATTGGTGAAAAGTGACCAATTTTTTAACACATAAAAAGCTTTCATCAACAAAATTTGTAGAAGAACTAAAAAGTCCTTTTGTGTTGGTGAAGAATCTTAGGATCTTAAAGAGATGTGAAAGTTTCGTATGCTCTTCAAAGATGGTAAGATGTCTCGTGAATAAATATATATGTACACATTCATCTGTTTCATGATAACCATTGACTTTTTCTATGGCCCAACAACTCCTTTTTGGACTGAAGCCGACGAGGAGCTTGGTGAGCCCACTATGTGGCCCAATGGGCCCGAAATGCATGACCAAGCCCATTAAAAATTCAACTTTGATTGGCCCAACCCCCATGAAGAGTTGTGAAATTGCATCTGTATTTTTCACATGTCCAAACTTATATAGGTCTGTCATTTTACATGACCAAAGGTGGTTCTGGTCATTCTCACTTATATCACTGTCTATCTTCTACTTGACACTACGATCTTACCAGAGTTCTGACGCCTTTCTTTTTGTCTAACGAATTCTACATCGATTGGACCTTGAAATGTGAACAGGGCCTATGATGCAGAGCGAGAGGCAAGCAGGGGTGGAGAATTTCTACAGGATCAATCACATCAGCCAGACATATGACTTTGTAAGCCAACTCTGCGACAATATCTTCTTGGCCCATAACATATTTTCTTTTTCAATTTTTTTTTTTTAAAAAGAGAGGAGGAAAACAATATCAGCATCGATTGATCAATTTTTTTAACTTTGCGGGGCATGGGCAGGTGCAGAGAACGAGGGAGGAGTATGGGAAATTGGACAAGGTGGAGATGACCATATGGGACTGCTGTGAATTGCTGAACGACGTGGTGGATGAGAGTGACCCTGACCTTGATGAACCCCAGATTGAGCACTTGCTCCAAACTGCTGAAGCCATCAGAAAAGACTACCCCGATGAGGATTGGCTTCATTTGACTGGCCTCATTCATGGTACTCCTACAGAATTTCCCTAATATTTCTTGAGATTAGGATACTTGTCCATGACATTGTTTCGGATAAGATTGTGCTATCAGGTTTTTTCACTTCGACATGCCTTGTACAATAATATTAGTATACCCTTCTGTGTGATCTTTTGCTTAGAATGAGCAATTAGTGGACTGATGATGGGTCTTAACTTTGATGGTCATAGATCTTGGGAAAGTGCTGCTTCATCCAAGCTTTGGGAGCCTCAGTGGGCCGTTGTGGGTGAGTCAATGGATTTTCTTATTCTTATCGATTCAGTTTAAATTCAATGATATCATGAGTTATCATCTTGTCTAAACAACTTCTCATATTTACCTGATCGAGTTTCAGGCGATACATATCCTCTGGGGTGCGCTTTTGATGAGTCAATCGTCCATCACAAGGTAATTTCCCCAGTCGAAATTGATTATGATAAGAACAAAACAAATCTGGCTTTATTTCTATAATTATTATTTCTTATACCTCTTTTGATCTGGCAACAGTACTTCAAGGAGAATCCAGACTATCTTAATCCAACATACAACACTAAATATGGAGTATACTCAGAAAGATGCGGACTCAATAATATTTTGATGTCATGGGGCCATGATGATTACATGTATCTGGTACATCTTTGGGCCTTGATTATTCCCAACTTGTTCAAGTCGAGCAGCAAGCTACCTTGATATATATATATATATATATATATATATATATATATATATATATATATATATATATATATAAAAGCTTTTTGTAAGTATGATTTTTCTTTGGGGTTTTTGATTTTTTCGTTTTTTTTTTCATAAGGTTGCCAAGGAGAACAAAAACAACCCTGCCTTCAGCAGCACTCTTCATCATCAGATATCATTCTTTTATTGTAAGCAGATTCAATAACCATCCATAATTAGTATGCAAAAAGAATAGAGACATTTCCATTATCATTTCTCATTAAAAGGCTGAAGCTAACAAAAGCTTATGCAATTGCAGCTTTGCATAAATCAGAAGCATACAAGCATTTGATGAATGAGGAGGATGATGAGAATCTCAAGTGGCTTCAGATATTTAAGTAAGTCTCAGTTTCTTCTCTCCCATTGGTACCACAAGAAATTTCAATCAAACGATATGATAATTGCCTGCCACATTTGTTGTGGGTATGGTATATCAAAGAAAAAGTCTAAATGGAAAAGTCTAATTTTGACTTTTCTGCGCACAGCAAGTATGACCCTATAGCAAGAGCAAAGTCCGATAGATGTAGAGAAGGTCAAGCCGTACTACTTCCCCCTTATTGAAAAAGTGAGTTATCACCCAAACCCATGGTCCAAATTTCTTTGAAGAAATTGCTACGTCTCTCTTCTCACCTTGTTTAAACTGTCAATTCTTGCTTCTGCAGTATTTCCCAGCAAAACTGAGATGGTGAAATGGGGGAGGGAGACGGAGATAATGGAGTCCATCAGAAAAACAGAACTAGAGCACATGGTTATGAATCAGCTGGCCTTGTTAATTAGAGATCAAGATTTCGAATTACTGTTGGCGATGGCTTCATGTAATCTTTACTTAGTATGAATGCGTGTAGCATTTCCATGGAATAATAAGATCAGCTTCCATCCGCACCTATGTATCTAACTCTTCATTATGAGAAGACTAATCACTATTTTTAATTGTTTTCG